>CM055271.1:103280373-103309030 GCA_029237695.1 Conchocele bisecta
CATAATTATGTGATTGACATATTTTACAGATATTGGTAGGCAAATCAATTACATTCAGCTCGGCGGAGTCTCGTTGCTTATGAACTCGGCAACGAATTAATTTAAAAAAAAATAAAAAAAATTAGATTCTCTAGATTCATACCTGCTAGTATTTTAGCAATTGAATGTTTTGCCGGTTCCTGGGTTCCCAATAAATAGGAATATTGGCCGTTTAATGGGTGTCTGGAGGCCTTTAGATGACCTGATCTGGTTGATCGCTGACGTCGTACTGAAGTCCTTTAACTGGCACTTCAGCCCATGAAGGCCTACAATGTCGGCAAGTCTGCGGTCTAGCTCGTGGTGCAGGCCCAGGCCCGGATGAGATCTACCAAAGATAGTTTTTTCACAGCATGCATACTTTATAAAAGTGTAGGTGAATAATAATTATGTTATCCCAAATAAACTACCACTTGCATACCGAGTCAAAGAAGAAACGATGTACAATAATATACATTTTATGTACGAGGGTTGTTCAATATATATCGGGACAACCAGTGTAATTCCCTACATTTCGTCCGTGGAACTGTGAAATTTTATCTACAAAAAGCAACACATGTTACGATGAGATAAAGCCACATACTTGTGGATTCACTCAGATAGTAATGTTGTTATCGTACTTATGGCAACCTCGAGTAACGTAGAGCTGGGGAAAATGTTCATGTAGTTTCCATGGATACGGAGTGTGGTGATTATAACCTTTTGCACAAATTATTGTTACGACTACTTCTCAATCAATGGCTTTAAACGTGCACCGATTATGAAATTATTCAATGCGTGTTATACAATACACCTATATAATTATGTAGATTTCAGTCGAAGAATACGAAAATCGATGGCAGCGATATATACGGCTAGTAATAATTGTCACAACGGTCGTTTTCACAGGATCCATTAACCTTATATGTTACGTTTCATTTATCCGGTGTATTGCCCAGACATGACTTAACTGACAAATTGACCGGCCATAAAGCTGTCCAGTCTTTCACAAAGTTGCATAGCTGCATGTACTTGTCAGAACATTCATTCCGGCACGCATATACATACGGACCATTGGCTTCATTTTATAAAGATGTATTACGATGTCTCGGCCAGGCTTGGTATGGTCTGGTCAGAGATGTATTTACGTTTTTAATGTACGGACTTGTGACACACTTCCAACTGCATGTACTGAATAAAATAATAATACAAACTGATGCCGTTCAACATTATATACGATCCAATATCTACCATTTCGGGATATGACATGCGGGCTATCACGTCCAACCAGTTCCTACGCTACGTGCCTACGGCCCGCGGTCTGTACCTATAGCTACCGACTACTACCAACTACGAATGCAGCCTGTCATATTGGCGACAAATGCAGCTTTGTTATATAATTATGGATATACTTATTATGTTCAGTCCAGTTCATGTGTCAGTCTGATATGATTATGGACACGAAGGTTATGCAGCTGGGTCATATTTGTGATCCCATTCTGTCCCAGGCCGGGACTTGGCGGGGGGATTATTACTTTTTTCACTTTTGTAAAAGCCTCGGGTATAAGCCAACTGTGGGGACACACAAATGTAAAACCCCCATCTATATGCTCTACCAAATTGTGTTTCAAAATGTAATGCCCGCTATTTCTTTTTGCGCCATATGTAAAAGATAGGTAGATCCAGCACTACAGGGCATTTTTTTGTCCCCCGTGGTTTAGCCCCGCTATCCCCATGATATGTCCAGGCATGGGGCTTTACAATTGATTGGTTTTCATTACACCACTTGTCCCGATATATATTGAACAACACTCGTACATTATTGGATCGGAAAAGATACATGTAACAATACAAATTAAAAACTTTACTTTTAATTTCACGGCGTTCTTAAAACACATGAAACACATTGCTATGCCTTTCTATAATTAAATTTATTCGCTATTTCTTAAAGTTTCTGTGTCGTCCTTATGCTGTAAATATTTTATTATCTGAAATATATACTGTAAGTTCCTATTTTGGTATAACAATTCCACCCAGTTTCAAAATTATTTTCACCAACCACTAGTGTAACCCACCGCTACTGTTACCCATACAGGTAATACCATGGGCGGATTCAGGGGGGGGGGGGACCGGCGCGCGCCCCCCCCTAAAATTGGCCGAGACTTATGTTTCCATTGTATAAAATTCGTTATTTCAGTCCCTAAATACACGTGACAAATTTACATTATGGGCTGCTACACTAGTGGCGGTTAAACACTAGTGGGAACACGTGTCAAACACTAGTGTAACCCATGCACCACTACATGTACATGTAATGTTCCCTACAGAAATGTTTTGAAGCAAATCTGATATGAGGTCATGCGATATAATTATGCGTCTTCTGCCGACATATTATAAGACGCAAACTAAATACAATGTAGGACTGGGCTGTGTGATACGATTTCAGCCTTTACCTTTTGAAGATGATGAAGATTTAGATGAAGAAGATGACGGTATTTCCTGCGAGGCTGTTTTGGCTTTTCGCTGAAACAGTACATGTACAATGTATTACGATACAATTCCCAATGCAGTTGACGTAGATAATGTAGTTTACATGTTGTTTATGGACAATGGGCTCAAGCTACAGATTAGACGTAACACGCCGCAGCACGCAGTTAGTGTATATGTATACAACTAGAATATAGCGTAAGATAGATAAAAGGCGGAGACGATTGAATCCATTTATAACAAGAACGCCAGTCGTCCACGACCGCATTGTATCCCCCTGCAGCCTTGTTGAAAAAAAACGAACAAAGGGCAATAACTAAAAAAAAGTGTGTTGCGAGAGTCGCGGTTCTTGCGCACGATACACCATTGGGTCGATATCTATGCGTGTGTGAAATATCATTAAAATATTCCATTCGGTTTTCGAGTTATGGTCCGAACACGAAAGTGTCTGCGGCGGACGCGGCGGACGCGGCGGCGGCCTGACGACATCAAATTCATAGTATCCCCCGACAATCGTTCGGGGGGATACAAATACGACGGCGTTGCATGCACTATTCGCATAGAAATAATTTACGTCAGCTTTACTGATCATGAGACGTCACAACCTCCACGCATGACCTACTGTTGCCTTCGCTTCCGGCTATTGGGTTTGGAAGATATAATACATCTGTGTTCAGAGTGGATAGTTACGTCATCTAGCACATACTTTCTTTGTTGCAGCTCTCCTCTTGCGCGGCGCTGGTAACTGGAAGTCGTCGTCATCTTCCACCATGTGCTTGCGCGGCGCTGGTAATGGAAGTCGTCATCATCTTCCACCATGTGCTTGCGCGGCGCTGGTAATCGGAAGTCGTCGTCATCTTCCACCATGTGCTTGCGCGGCGCTTGGTAACTGGAAGTCGTCATCATCTTCCACCATGTGCTTGCGCGGCGCTGGTAACTGGAAGTCGTCGTCATCTTCCACTATGTCATATGTTCGTTTGGGCGTCTTCTTGTATACGAATCCACCTAGAGTATATAATTGTTTTCGGGTTGCAAATTCCGAAATTGTTATAATTACAGTGGGATCAGAATTACATCGATATTTTGCTTTACGCTGTTTTTTTTGACATAGAAGTGTAAAATCGTCATCAGATTGTTTTCGGACATTTGGACATTCGTTGTTTTAATCGAAGGCTCGAAACTGTTTTCTGTTTTATTAATACAATGTGCCATTTTAGGGAGGGAATATGAAACAACTTACTATTTTGGCGGCCGTTTTGAATTGGTGCAAATTGCTCGGATCTGCGTGGGAGGATTTCTTAGGACTTTTAGTAAGTTGCTTGTGTCACATCACCAAAACGCATATAACCAATATATAAATTATGTTGCAATTTGTTCCAAGCAAATTGTTACTTTGCCTGGACTACAATACATACACGGCGTTCTGCAGTCTTGCTTCAGCCATCTTTGAAACGCTGCGATGGATAGTTTCGTGACTCTGCTATTATCGACTATGATCCTGAATATATAAAACTATTAAATAAATAACATGTTTTATGTTAGGCTACTGATCATATTGGTGATTTTTTCCGTTTCATATTAAAATGACCTTATTTTATTATACTGATTGGCTGCAGTGTGATTGTGCGCGCGTATGCGTGCATGTATGTGTATTGTTGGAGTATACTTTAAAGGGGTACTCTCAGGTTTGACGGCGTAAAAAATAGTATTAGCTCTACAAATTGTGGACAATGACACAATACAAATTCCAAGACCGCTTGTCAATCCGATCATCGGTTCCAAAGATATTCTAGATTGGAAAGGGCAAACACGGACCGTGACGCGCGTCACTGTCCAGTAACAACGCTGTAGTTATACCTGTGTGACGTGATTTTAGCATCATACGATTTTTTGGCGTGATTTGTTCTCGTATGAAAAAATATAATAAATTAAGGATATGCTTTTTCAAGGGTGTGGATCTATATTTTACTGAGTTTACACATTTTGACATGAATGCCATTTTGCAACGCTGTATTTTGTCTTGATGTGTTGTTGTGCATACACAATCTTGAATATCCTTGGAACCGATGATCGGATGGACAAGCGGTCTTCGACATTTTCCTCGTGTCAATTCCCCAATGTGTTGATCTAATAATAATTTACGCATCAAACCTGAGAGTACCCCTTTAAAGCTAAGCGATTATATTATTTTGATACATACCAGTCTGTAACATCTGCCTTTGCAAAGACATAGTGGGGCATTCTGCGGTTACCACCACTGTGTATTACGCAGCTTTGTAGCTGCATAGTACCATCCCCATTGGTTTCACCGAAGACGTTCATTGGAATGTTTTCAGGTGGCATATTCTGAAAGTGGATTTCACAATTCCTCCAATCAACATGACAAGTGAATATTATATATATGTAACTTCTTATTTTAAATTGTTTAAATATAGTATGATATTAATGTAACGTTATTCAAAATTTAGTAAAAAAAGGCAAATAGGTACATGTAATTTCATCCCAAATTTTGTATAGGATACAAGCACATGGTACATGTAGGTGCATTTTTTCATACAAGCACCAAATTTAGCACATAAACATTCTATAAAATATTAGAGAAGGAGACGGGCGAAATAGGGCCCAGATTCAAAATGGCCGCTCGCTGGCTTGGACGTAATTGCTTAAAAGTTTCAATATATGATCTATATTAAGGCCAATAGTTTCTGCACGGTGTATATAAAGTGACATAATGTTTTTTACTTGTCTAATTGTGTTGGGAATTTTGCAATTATTAACTTAAACCATATTGCTCATGATTTACGAAATTTATGAACATAATCCGTCCAAGTAATTTTGAGTGGCGCCATCTAGCGTTAGACTACTCGCAAAGCAAAAGTCACAAATTGCGCCGTATTTTTATCATTGATTTTATGTGATATGCTTCTGGTTTGGCTACAATGAAATTTGATCTAATGGTCGGATCGCATTCATGTTTGGGTGATGTTAGGTCAAACCATTGCCAATGTGTGTGACATGTGTCTGCCATATTCCAGTCATTGCCGCTATGTGGCGCCGGCGGCTCGGCGTAAGACGCTCATAAAAATGAAACTCACCAAATGACACCACATGCTGGTGATATTTCTGTGTCATGTTACTGGTTTGACAGTTTTGGAGATTTTTATTGTTATGATTTTGTTTTCAAGAAATTCATGAATTGTCTAGTTTGTGTTTAAATTAAACATTGAACATGTTCTCTTTATTGACCTTAATTTCATGTATCGATTTTGTGACTTTCATTTTCAGAGTAAATCCACGCTACGTGGCTCGACTTTACACCAGCCTGTAGACAGGAATGAAAACAAACAAATTGTCGCGCACATTATAAAGAAATAAAGGAATAAAGCTAATAAAGCTAATATCAGCAAAATTTGGATATTATCAGACCACCATATCACATTTTATTGCCGGCTCACTGTCACAGTAACCTGTCACATAAACATCACCGACATAACATCGGTGTAGTTTTGTGACTTTCATTTTCTAGTGGTATTACGCCAGATGGCGCCACACAATTGAACTACATCTGAGTATGACCAAACTTCGTAAATCGTGAGCAATATGAGTTTAGTTAAACATATTATATTGCTCTTTTTTTACAATTTACAATAATTATACAATAAACAAATTTCTGGTAAAGAGAGCAAACGGGTTGGGCTACAAGTTTTTACAACATTAGCTACAGCCCTTCCCAAAGCAATATGAGTGAAGTTGATACATGCGAAGTTTGAACATGATCGGACAAGCAGTATTTATTTTATGTCACTATAATAAACTATATATTATATGTACATCGTACAGAACTTTTGGCCTTCAGTAGTGCAGAACTTTTGGCCTTAAGTATAGATATGAACACATGTTACATAAAACATATTTCAGCAGTGTTTTCTGGGTAATATCAGGTACTCCCTCCTCCTCCGAC
The DNA here is from genome assembly GCA_029237695.1 of Conchocele bisecta. NCBI lineage: Eukaryota > Metazoa > Mollusca > Bivalvia > Lucinida > Thyasiridae > Conchocele > Conchocele bisecta. The sequence continues at coordinate 103,286,837 of CM055271.1, forward strand.
CTCACATTAAATCAGAACGATGTTGAAGCACCTGTTGTTACATTGTTGAAAGTCGTCCAGTAGATACTGCTCACCAGAGATAGGAACATACGTCGTACAGTAGATACTAGCTCATCAGAGGTAGGAAGACATGTTACATAATACAAATATCTTTGACTGGCACCTGCAATCAGTTTATATATCCGACGCATCGAGCCTGAGAGTAAGCAACGTCAAAATTCGCAAAGCCGTGTCATGTGACCACCGCTAAATGCTGCTTAAACAAAGGAAGAACTACAACAACAGGCCACATAACTACAAAACAGGCTAATTTTGAGACGACAAGTTAGAATAGATCTCAGACCCATATCGCCAGGTTAGGAAATTCAACACTTAGCAATGATTCAACTACTTTTTAAGGGCGAGACCCATTAAACCCATTTTCCAATCTTTAAAGTTTTTGCATTTGCTTTGAGCTTAAATAGTGTTACGGTGTCACGTCTAATATTCAACAATGTATATTTTTGATGAATCGGAACAAAAAATGTATATTAAAACATACCAATATCTCAATAGCACTAATTTGCCCAATTGGGCCTAACATGTCATGGCGTGTCACATATAATACATTTTTTATTGACAAATGAGACACTAGACGTGAGGTGATGGTGTTGGTATTGACCATTAAAAAGTATTTACACTATATATGTAGCCTACATGAAATCAGTGGTGAATGCAGAATTATAAGCGTGTGTGTCACAAACTTGCCTCTTTGCTCTTCCGCGTTGTAGCGTTTCTCAGAACTACATATCGGGAAGTTTGTCGATCTGTATGCTCTTGGTTGGTTCCCCGTTTCCTGAAAATCGACATTAATACTATATGAATGATCGACCACAATATTGCTGTAACTGTCAGCAGAGGGAGTGTTGTAACTGTAATTGCATTACTGGGCGAACTCGCGTTACAATGGAGACGGGTTAGGAGAGATAGGTCGTCTCAGTCAAGCGTTGACGCAGTTTCCGTTTTTACTGATTGTCACTGATTTGTGCTGACAGTTCCTTTGACCACCTTCATGCGCTGTCTATAGGGCACACGGTGTATACATGTACATCAAGGTGTGTATATTCGATGTTGTTTTAATATACTGGTACAGGTATAACAGAGGGGAGTTTTTGTTGCAAAAAAAATGGGCCTGCATTTCATGTCAAAGCACTTCACTCCCTCCGCCATTTACATTATTCCACACAATGTAGCAATGTACCCATATATTGGTCAGATCTCTAGTGTATGGCAACCGTTTACGCGGCACATTATCTACACCATTTAGATTATATTCAGGTGGTTCCCTATGAGCATGATGATGATAGACACAGTAGTTCTGGACCTGCCTACAACCCTGTTTACAACGGAAGGCTGATAGCGTTTGAATGCTGATTTTGATACTAGATAATTATGGCTTCTATATTCTACTAGGTGGAATTGTGTCAACCGGGCAAAAATGGTGATCGGCCATGATTAAAAATGGCCGCCAAACCAAATGGCTGAGGAACGATAAGTAAAACACACACATATTGATAGTGAGTCCATGAATTCTGCTTCTTAATACATATAACTATGTGTTCATGTATCACATATGGATTGCCATTGTTTTAGTAATCATTTTCACATTACATAGCGAAATTCAATACTTACTCTATATTGATGAGACAAAGTCGTTTTTAGGCGGGTCACCAACTGGGGCTCATTGGCATCTGATACGTCGAATACCATAACTGTAAGAACAATAAATGTATGAGGGACACAGCGAGGTCACATGACAATTATATTGTTGTTACAATTATTTCATGTGCATTGGGACCGCTAATCAGGCTTCAAATATATTATTAATCTTGACATTCAAACAATGTTCAAAGCATTGTCAAGTAATTCTGAGATCCACGGACACATGGAACTCCAAAACTATCATACAACATACACACAGAGCAAAGCATTGACAGTTAAAAAGGTCCAAATTATAATGAAGTATAGATGCCCAGCCAGTCATATAGCAATGTACGGATATGACACACTGTACACACTGAGGTTGGTGGCTCCATTGTGTATTACCAAACATATTGTCGATTTGGGAATTGTGATCATTGGCATTGTACATGGCTCTGTGTCACAAGTTGTGGTAGCATATATTATACAATTATTCACTTCTCTTCAGGTCAATAGTTCAAACAATTCTTCCAAGGGAAAGACTATTCACCCGGAACAGAATGCTATTCACCGAGACGAGAAGTCGAGGTGAATAGCATTCTGTTTCGGGTGAATAGTCTTTCCCGAAGAAGAATTGTTTGAACTATTGACCTGAAGAAAAGTGAACAATTGTTTTATTATATTGAATAAACCAGAGTAAAAATGAGTCTTTGTTAACACAACCAACAATTGTTAAGAAAGTGAATAATTGCGTTCAAATTGGTCTTGATGTACGTTGGATCTTTTGACGCCTAAAAACGTTACGTTATGACGTTATCCACGCAAAGCCGTGACGTTGAATTGAAAGCGCTCCGGTGACTGAATTCGATGATTGCACTATTGACCGGCTTCAACCCGCAATGAACTGGAATTGTTGAAAAGAGGTCCAATAGTCAAAACTATTGACCCGATTTTAGGCGCATGTGACCTGGTTTCAGCCAATCAAATTGTAGTATTTATAATGATATATAATAAATATATATATATGCTACCACAACTTGATTGGCTCGGTGAATAGCATTCTGTTCCGGGTGAATAGTCTTTCCCTTGGAAGAATTGTTTGAACTATTGACCTGAAGAGAAGTGAATAATTGTATAATATATAATAGGTTGAATTTGTTACATGTTAACACATTTGCGCAATCTCTTTAGGGCAATATAATTTACGACTGTTACAGCAAACAATACACATGTGTTTGATGCCATCATTTAGCATTTTACTTCTAGTTTTCGGATATATCAAGAAATCCACAATATTATTTGGCTATGTGAAGTTATGTCCAGTTGAGTGCAACAGGTACCAAGGTGTGTGGGAGGTTCGGATCATGTAAAATTTTATAACACTTTTGCCCCAAAAATAGTTTTCCTGTATTACATTAAATTATAAGTATACTATTACAAGAACACCGGTTTTTAGATAATAGGAACTATATGATTAAATTTACATTGAACTACATGTATATAGGAAAATTGATCATTTCTTTAAGAATTTCTCAATTAATATTCAAGATATGCACATACCTCCAATATCAAATGTTGAGGAACATTTTATCGCATTCAAATGTACAACCCGGTGGGACTTGCTCACATATAATAAACTTTGTGCTGTGAAATCTACTTTGGGCGAATGGACTCCTGGGTACAGAAAGGTACGCCGGGATGAAGTCGTCCTTAGCCGGCTACGCATTGGACATACGCGACTAACGCATACATATATGCTCAAAGGTGAGCTGCGTCCATGGTGTATTCCGTGTCACAGTGCCATTACCGTGCAACACATCCTGCTGGACTGTATCGACTTTGTCGATATTCGACGTAAACACTTCAATGTGACTTAACTTGCAGAGTTATTCCAAGTGGAGAATATTGACGGTTTGCTTAGCTTTCTCCATGAAACTCATTTATATAGGAAAATCTAATTTTATCATTGTATACATGTTCGTCATATTTTGATTTTTATAATAATCTATTGATTATCTACCACATCTAACATATATTTACTTTACAATAAATTCTTATTCATCTAACTAGCTTGGCCCTAAATGATACTCTTTTGTGTTGATGGGCCGTAAAGCACCATTCCATTCCATTCAAATGTACAAAAATAAAAAATGACACTTTTTTCGCATGTAACAAAAACAGCCCAACATAAGAACTGTGACCACATGTGGTTTGGTCCTAGGAGATGTACATACTAAAAATGTAAATAGTAATATGATTGCGAAGAGTGTGTACGGTGCATATTTTTATGTCATTTTTACAGTTTACACGTTTACATTTTTATACATGGAAGCCTGTCACCGATCAAAAAAAGTCCCGCGCTAAAATATACATCATTGCCACGCTGTCATTATGAGTGATATTATGTCTTTAGCAATGTTACCTGGCTGTTCCCCAATTCTAACTGTACCATCCGATATCACTTCCGTCACCGACTGGACGATTTCAATGGCGTCTGTGACTGCATCGATGGTGATATTGTCGTGTATTTTCTGAAGAAAAAAATTGTTTTCCATTTTCCAAAACACCTCGACAAACAAAGTACATGTATTGTGACCAACCAACAAATATGAGATTTATCACACGACAATCATGATATGTCGTTTCATAACACGTTTCATATTCTCGATATTAAACAGTGTGTAATAACACCTGTAGCGATTTTCATTGTAGTATATGAGGTAGTGGAATCCATATGCATTTTCACCTACATTTTTCACAACTTTCAGGATATGTTCTCCAGTTATATGTGAATACAAAACCGATGTTGAGGATTTTTCCGATGATTTTAACAGCCGCCATCTTGATTTTCAAAATGGCCGCCATGCCGTTTTGAGCTGATTACATAATGACTGTTATCTAGCACTTAGGCAAGTACGAACCATGCACATTTCTAAATTTTATTGTCAAATTGATTACTGAATGGTATATAATGGACGTTCACCACTATTATCTCATAAAATTCCAATAATTTCCAAAATGGCCGCCAAAATTGGCATTTTAAACATTATTTTCAATGTAACTATTAATGAGACCTATTACTAAACTGCAATGGTGTTAAAATGTGTATTATTTTCACGTGCATTGCTTATATATATCTGTCAATGGAACATGTAATCCCTTTCAAACTCATAACTCTCAGACTATTTCAAAATGGCCGCCATATTCGCCATATGTATACCTATTTGGCATTTAGAAAATGCTTTAAAACGCCATACAATGGAAATATAGATAAAAATGGACCCAACTATTGTTGGCTTAGCATTCCCAGACATGTTTCTAGGATACAATCCAAAAAAATTATGAATTCAAAATGGCCGCAAAATATTCTCATTTTTATTATTTATAATAATAATATTAAAAATCCCGTACTTGGGTGGTATGAGGGAGCAGCGATGGGTAATTTAACGAGCGGCGTTCATCCTTACCGGAATGCCGATTTACATGAGTTGGCCCTGATGTACCATTTTGGCCCCCTGGTACTTGAGAGCTGAATCCTGTTATGCCCCATTAAGAAAGTAATATGATTAAAATATAATTGTATTGGTTTTGTGGTGAGCTAAGTCATTCTGGTGTGACATCGAACTGGCACCAGGTCAGGATATTCTAATGTCAGGGCTGAATATATAGTATGTAGCTCTGATAGTCCAATCCGTCGGCATGGCCTTACATGACCCTGGCTGTTGATAGGCCGTTAAACACCAACAATCACTCATCAATCAAAACCCGTACTCTCAGCTATTCAAATTGTATAAAAATGCACACAAAAAACATGTTTAAATCATTTGCTGACTGGTTGAAATGTATAAAAAAAAACATTTATATTGGTTGATTGATTGATACAATCAATGACAACCACACTAATCGCCATTAGGAACTAAGGAAGTATTCCCGCCATTTAAATATAAAGCAGTATACATAAAAAATAATGTATGTGACCACCAGACATCTGTAGTACAATGTGCAACTAAAGCAAGACACATAGTAGTAGGTACATTCACTGTGCCAGTTTTCTAATTGATACTTCAGGACCTGTTTTAGTATTATTACTACCCTCAAATATGAGTATGGTCATATTATGACCCATGTACTAAGTGAAAATATTGATGATTCATGGTTTCAAATCAAAATCAATGTATTATTTAATCCAGGACATGGTGTCCATTTACAGTTAATCATGTTGTTCATCAGCATGTGCATCATTCAACATTGATTTGTTACTATCATAGCCACACACATGTGTATAAATAGTAACATCATTGCTATATTAAATAGCATGTGTAGTAAACATTTCAATGTTATACTCGTGATATTTCATTTGGATTTATTCAATAAAGTATAAAGTATGCAGATACTACTAGTTGTCCAGTATTTAATTAATACTCCCTAATAAGGTACAGCCATAGCTAACTATGGCACAAGTTACATTATTGAGTCTTGAATGAAAAAAAAACATTCTGGTGGTACAATAGAGTTAGAACCTACGTATGGTTTGTGAAACAGAGGTGGAGGGCCATATTTATATCATGAGGGTTAAGTACCGACAGATTGACTGTTTATCTCAATGGAATTTCGACGTGCAGCAGTACAAACGGGTAATAAAATGTAAGGGTATATTGACTGTTTAATGTTTAATTGAACTAAATTCTCACCACAATATAACAACATTTACACCATAGTTTAAGATAGTTTTATCACAATATAAGGCAGGTCCTCCATATTGTCAGGCCGTTCCACCTCAATGTGACACTATGAGGATGTTCCACAACATTGTAATAATGTTACGTGACAATATAAGATAGTTACATCACGTTATACGACAGTTTGTCGTGATAGAAAGCAGTGCCGCCACGTTATAAGGCGGTTTCACTAAATATGACGTTCCAGTGCAGTTCAATTATGTTCCATCACAACATACGGCAGTTCCACCACGTTATAAGGCGGTTTCACAACACTATAACGATGTTCCTGCACATGATAAGGTAGTTCCACTACAATATGATAAAGTTCCAATACATTTTAATGATGTTCCATTACAATAGAAGGCAGTTCCAACCACTATATGAAACAAATTAATTACACTATAAGTCAGTTTCACCACAATATAATGATGTTCCGTCACACATATGGCAGTTCCATCATAATATAAGGATGTCCCACCACAGTATAGGGATGTTCCACCACGTATATGGTGTTTCCTTACAATACAAGGATGCTATACTGCATTGTAAATTTGTTTCGTCAACAAGGCAGATCCACTACATTATTATGATGTTCCACCACAATGTAAGGCGGTTTCACCAATATTTAAGGCAATTGTATTACACTATAAGACAGTTTCACCCCATTATAATGCAGTTTTACAACAGTTTAAGGATGGTCTGCCATCGCATTATAAGGTAGTCTCACCACAATATAATGACGTTTGGTCGCAAAATAATGCAGTTACATCACATTATATGGACATTCGTTCCATCACAATATAAGACATACGGATTACAATATAAGACACTTCCACCACAGTATCAGGCGGTTCCACCACACTCACTATAGGGACATTCCCGACACGTTTTATGACATTTCACCACAATATAAGGATGTTCCGCCACATTATAAGGCATATTACTTACAATATAAAACGGTTCCACCACATTATAAGGCAGTTTCAAACTTTCACCACAATATAAGGACGATCTGTCACACTAAAAGGCAGCTCCCACACATTATAACGCAGTTAGATTACAATATATGGTGTTCATATAAGGATGTTCTACCACATGTATAAAGATGTTTCGTCACACTAGAAGGCAGTTGCACCACAATATAAGATGTTGAACCATAGCATACGACGTTCATAAGACAAACATAATTATGATATTGCATACAATATAAGGTAGTTGCAACATAATAGTATAAAGGGTGTATCACACGATGTATGGATGTTCCACCACAGTATAAGGCTGTTCCGTCAGCAAAATGATGTTCCATCTCAAATATACATGCATAGTGCCAATGTTGTGAAACTGCAATGTGTAATCTCCACATCATATTAAGACACTATATTGATATACATGTATATACATATCAATGTGGCGGCCATTTTGAAAGTGTATAGGTAACACATTGATCCAAGTGTATCCGGTATATTTATGGTTTCATCTTCTGTCGGATAGCAAAGTATAATAACAAAATATGGCTTTTATTATTTATGAGAAAAATCAAAACTTTCTGTTCAGATTTCCGATTTGTTTCCTTCGTCAGACATATTTCATGTATGATGTGAGGTATTAACACTGTTACTGAATGAAATCTACATACAAATGGATAACAGGTATCGTAGATTATCTCATATTACCGATAATGATCTCATGCCTCGAAATGTATAAATATGTGTACATTATTCACAACCAATTACTATATATATATAATAGGTCAAATAATATTTAAGAAGCATGCGTGCAGACAGACTAACATACGACACTTAGTTTCTACATTCAGTTTAGACAATACTAGTACACATGCAAGTAGTGGTCTATCCATAGCAACCGGTTATAAGCATATAATGTTGTATACTAGTGAATACCAGTGACATTGCCACAGTATACATAATTATGTACTATCAATTGTATCGTACCTGTGTGCGTATATAATGAATTCAGTACATCTCTTGAGCATTATTGCATACTCCAAACACCATTGTTTCATTTAAATTATAGCTATGCCCAATTTTATTACTTTTCGCCATTTGCTTTCGATGTATCGCCCATTGCTTAGCCAGTTGAAGTTGTCTGCACGATATTTCTCTATAAAATTCCATTGACAGGAAAACGTAAACTGGCTAAGCAAAGGGCGATACTTCAAAGCAAATGGCGAAAAGTCATAATAGTTGAATTTTGTGGGTCAACAAATGTTATGCAATAGGAATGGCCACTGAAAACATGTCGTGGCAATTGTTATATGGGTAAGCAATCAGAATTGACCATATGTTAGTCTGGAAGATTCAGTCGCTTTATACTTATGACCATTGCTTGTATAGCAAATGGCGGCTAATGTGGCGTTCAAATGGCATTTACTGCCATAGTAATAATCTTAAAAGACCAATACTGAATTGTGTAGGTACTGGAAACATGTAATTAATGTTATTTGAGTCAAACATCTTATAATGTGTGGAAAGCCAACCAAAACCTAATAAAAATGTGAGAACAAAACAGATTTTCCGAAGCAAATGGCGTATAGTCTGCAAAAGCAAATGGCGTGAAATTTCCAAATGATATTCATAGAGTTTCACAATCAGTCCTGTTGCGATTGTCAGTCATTTGTACCAATTAAATATATAAAGAACCATGTGGTATACTTATGCTTAAATACACATATTTTTCAATTGGCGGCCATTTTGAAATCCAAGATGGCGGCTGTTAAAGTCATCGGAAAAATTCTCAACATCGGTTTTGTATTCACAAATAACAGAGGAACATATTCTGAAAGTTTCAAAGATTGTAGGTGAAAACGCATAAGAGCCCCCTTTTTGTGACATTACCCTACGGACTATTGGCTGGCCGCATCACCCTCATTACATATGCGTATCATGCGCCAACGTTACGTCAAACGTACAAAGCGGAAACGTCCCGAATGACGTTCCGATGGCGTGGAAACGCGTTGATGTTTTGACGTTGACGTCATTTTGTTTCAGACGTCATTAGCAGCGTCTGTGAGTTAAATTCCACTTGTGTATGCTTTATTAATGCCGAAAGCATAATTTGCAACATAATGCGTATTAAAACTATTTGAAAATGGAAAATTTTACGAGGAACTACATGTCGGCACAATTCTATGTGGTGTGTAAGCAGTCTCAGTGAAACAGCTGTTTCCGTTTTTTGAAGCGGTGTTGTCTGAAACAACCTGGCTGTAATTTTAGAGTGCGCTACCCACAGAAGTCATGTGATAAAGAGAATCTGAAACTCGTTCCCATTTCATGAGATTTATGTAACTCGTTGGCACAGTTACGTACCTCGGCGAGCCTCGGTACCTAACTGTGCCAACTCGTTACATAAATCTGAAATGGAAACTCGTTTCAGATCCTCTATATATGATATACGATATACGCTCGATGTACAACGGACTCACAGCGAAAGTGAAATGGGAAGGTGATGCAAGTCGAATATTCAGAATATGACAATGTGTACGTGCTTGGAAGGATATTATCCACACACCTGTATAAATCCTATATCAATGATCTCCTACTTGATTTGGAAGAAAGGAACCTGGGAATCACCGTTGCATCGACATACAACGGATGTCCGACCTGCGCAGACGACGTGTTACTAATGTCCAACGACTCGGTCTATGTTATCAATGTCGTACACTAACTCACATGATCTTATATATCATATACGAGGACACCCTCAGAAAAATACAGTAATGAAAAGCAGGGTAGTAGTAGGCCAACCATGGATTCACAGATCCTTTCTACATGGAACATCGGTCAAACAGAAATAAAGGGGATTCATCCGCTACACATATCTGGGTCAAACAAGATCAACAAACGACGGAAACAACATATACGTCGTAGACTGGATTAGTTTAGGCGAAGGTCCCTCTATGCTCTCATGCGAACTAGCGTTCATGGATCCAATGGGCTCAACCCGAAGATCGCGTACACAATGTATCGTCCCTACGTCATACCCACGTTGCTCTACACCATTTCATATTGATACACGGAAGCGACTGCAGTCGGTACCGCAGAGAACAGCTACATCCGCTGTACTGTTACTACTGGGAGTTCTACAATTGAAGCAGAACTTCACAAAAGGCAAGTCATTCATTCTAGTCAATACTATCGTGAACTGAGACTACCTCCTACTATCGTCGAACCCAAAACACCCGAAATTGCAGAAACTTCCAGTCCGTCAATCTACCATGCGAAATGAGAGCATGTATTTAATCAAAGTCAACGATAGTCGGTGGATACTGTGGATTTGACGTCGTCACGCCGCCGCCGCGTCTGCCGCCGCCGCCGCCGCCGTAGCCACGTTCGTGTCCGGAGCATACGTCGAATACCTGGCATAGTTGCTAGTTTCGGTCGCCGAAACCGAATAAAATAGGAATCGAATTCGTGTATGTTTTCGGTTCGGCGTTCGGATTCGGCGTGTATGTGAAAGCGTCCATAGGGTTTAGTGCATTCTATTTTATTCGGTGCGGTTTCGGTTTCTGTTCGGGCTTTAAGTTTCATACATACATACATGTATACAATTTGTATTGCACAATGTGGTTTTAAATTCATTGAACCAGAATGCATATCAATCAACATCAACACGCCAGCTTACCTTTCTGTCATCCAGGATCGCAGTCATAATGGAAGAGAATACCTCCATACAGTCGTGCTGTGTTCCCGGTGCAATTCGTATCACAGCTAACAATTTCTCCACTATTGGAAATAAGCGATCCTGAAAATGCACCAAGGCATCCCAACATGTTACTATGTCATCCAATCACAACCATATTGCATTATAATAATTATATTTGCAGGCTGCATGAATGTGTTCGAGATTATATAAACAGGATGCAAGCACATATATACATGGCTTTGGTGGTCACAATAACATGTTGGTATGGAGAAAACTGTATTAGTTGTCTGAACAAGACGTTGTGATTCAATATGCAGGGTGCATTGATGTTATATGACAATGTTGTACATATACATTTGTACATGTACTAGTACCATGTACATTCGTTATGACTTAACGGTTTCCAGTTATAAGAAGCAGTTTCGAAGTTAAAATATCATGCTGTGATGTACGTGGATTGGCCGAAGATGTAGGATGGCCATAAGAATTGTGGTTGGTGGTCATGTGAAAATATTTATTTAGGTGCGGGTGATATTAATATAGTTTGCAACATGTTTGATGTCGTTGCAGCTCCTACTTGTAACGACCATAGTAATTGGATTAGATGTCATATCAACATATTTGGAGGTCATATTGATGGGGTATATGGATGTGGATATTGGATGTCATAACATGATGGGATACAATATATATTGGTTTTGAGGCCATAACATCAGGCTGAAAATCAGCTCCTGGCTACTAGACTATTATGATTGTAAAACAATATCGTTTATGATATATGCGGCATGAATAGTTCCCACGGTGGCCATTTTGGTATCATCCAAAATTATGCTTAGTTATCTCATTATGTTCCTTGACCGTGAAAACATGGGTATAGACACCAACATTATGTATCTACTAGTCACACAGAGCTATGAGCAAAAACGTTATTGGATTGCACCCATTTTTAATGCCATAATGGCTGCTTGTACTAAATCATCCAGTGTTATAATTCATGATGCTATAATGTTGATTGACCGCGAAAACATGTGTATGGACACAAAAATTATGCGTCAAGGATGACACATACCGAGATGAGGAAAAACATTTTTTGATGGCGGCCATTTTGAAATTCAAGATGGCTGCCTTTACAAAATCATCCTACGTTAACTTTATTGTTGTTACAATGATCATTGGCCCTGAAATCATGAGTATAGACACCAATATACTTCTTGTGAGTGTAATCATGACAAAGCTAATACTGTTTTTCTGTGCTCATTATTGTGAATGGTGACCATCTTGGATTCATGCAAATGAACCCGTTTCCGGTGGGCCGATTTTGTTCTATTTTGAATGTGTTATTCAGGGCATCACACCGAATGATATATATAAAAAAGCTTATGTTGCAATTTGTTTCAGGTCAAAGTGTATATATATACTGGAATAACGACATAACACTCATGGGTGGGTGGCAGAAATATCCCACCATATTAAAACGGGTAGTTATTTTTTTGTGACAGACGACACGACCAAATCAAAGATGGCATCCGAAAGCCATTTTGAAAATATAAATGTTGAACCACTATTCATGTTTTCATAAGCGTCTATGCCGATTGCTATAACGATTGACGTTTAACGTCTTAAAATTTGCAGATACCATCCAAACATCTATCTAGAACACTGCCAGTAAGCCGGATTGGTTCAACATGCAAGTGTGAGAGGCAACTAATCTACATGCAGCACTAATGCGGGACTAATTATACAAACCAAGCTGTCTTCATACTGTGCGGCAACAAGTAGTGTTTGGATAAATTCCAAAATATTGCCATCATTGCTTGGTGCTATTGCCAAGTCCTGGAAGAAAGGCATGCTTTGTAGCAGCGCAAATGCTGCCGCGAGGTAACAGGTGTTGCCTACCGACGGGACAGGTACAACTGAAATAAGAACGCATTTTCCTGTTTATATATTATATATATATATATAAATATATATATAAATATATATATACATTTACATCATATATATATATATATATATATATATGCATTCATTTACAATCTACACCTATAATACATGTAAGAGAAGGTCGGTACTGGGCCATCGCACATACCGGCTTATCGCCAAATATTTATATATTTCTTTTAAAAACATTTGCTAAGGATTCAGACAATGGCGTTTCAGACCACATGTATTTCAAAAGCTCCTACATTTGGGATTTTTTTTTTCAAGATTTGGAAATGCATTGCTTAAAGTCGTAATTACTTGCAAAGTGTGTAAATATTCATATACACCCGGGCATAAGTTAAGAAACATGCACACAAATGCACTACTAAGTATCCTACATAAATATGAGTTGATTATAATATGTAAATACAATCTAATATGTAGTGGTTAATCATCATTGCTACCATATCCTACAAGATTTAGAAAGGCATGCCTCATCAGTGCAATAGCTACGTCATTCGTGTGATTAAAGTGGTGTCTTTGTGAAAATGTTTGCCTTTATTTTTGACATGTTGGCTTCTTCAAATGTGTCAGTCGCAAAATCTTCACAGGATCTGCAATTGCATACAGAATTGAAACTCCCATGATATAGTCGGACATGTGTAAAATGATCCAACTTTACGTAAGTAAATACGTCATATTGTTTATATGCTAAATTCCATTGACATGGATACGTCAGTAATAAATGTAGTAAGCTGAACGTTTTTAATGATTTTGAGACAGTTCATCATGTTTATTAATGATTTGACTGTGTCTGTATTTTGAATAATTAATTTTGTGTATGTAATGTGCATGACGTCAAAAACTTGTATTTCAGTTCGATGAAGCATTTATCTATGCCCTTATATGATTCAGACATTATATTTTATTGATAAATAAAGTTGTACCAAATGTTGTGTTCACAATGTGTATACATACAACACAAATATTTTGCCGTCAGCGTAGTTTTTCACGTTTACGTCTAAATATTGGCGCATAGAAACTACACCAAAAGCACATTGATTAACGCTGTATTACATGTAGCATACTCATCACTCAGCACACGTTATGACAAATACATAAGTCATATAACAATATACCATGACGTGAACATGACGTACTAAGGAATTGACGTCTTTTGTACATCGGTCATTTTCAGTGCACTTTTGTCCACTTTAAATGCACTCATTTGCCTCGATTTATATGTAAATGTACATACAATGTTCCCACTACATTAGACGTAAACAATATTGGCACAACAAACTTCACGTCAGTAACTCTGATTCTGAAATTAGACGATGTGTGGACACGAAAATGGCATCCAAAATTCATAGACAAAAAATAAATGTTCCAATTGAAATATCAAATGTAGCATATTGATATACCGTTCGTATGACATACTAGATAATTATAATAATATTACGTTTTGTATACAATGCACATTGTACACATGTAATCTGGCGTTACTTAGCTTATGTCCGGGTGTATATAAACAAGATAAAATGAAAAAAAAATGATACTATGTGCTCAAATTTTATTTATAATGCACGAATCGCGTTTTATACCACTTGGAGCTCTTAATTTTCCGGGGAGCATCAGGGGCGGATTTACCACTGCGTTGTGGGTGTTGCAACCCCCCCCCCCCCCCACTCCACCCCGCCCGTTCAGCAACGGAGTTTACGTCAATCTTTATTATTTAAAAAAATTGGGCCGCCTTCGGCGTGCATGCTCTTCAATGTCTTGTCATACTCACCATTATAATCGCAGGCATACGTTAGATTGCACATACGGGCATCTATGTTCCAAAATTTTGCCGGGGGTTTTGCTCCCCCCGGACCGTCCTAGCATTTCGGTCCACTTCATGGACCTCAACTTCCTCATTCCCATAAACTAAAATCATGCATCCGCTCCTGGCAACCCCCCCCCCCCCCCCCCCCCCACCCCCCCCCCCCCGCCCCCGTTCAACAAAAGCTATATCCGCCCCTGATCATGACCCCAGGATTCAGAACTACGTCTTACAGTAGAAACTGCTTACCAAGTTGAAATAAAGCATACAAGTAAAATGAAAGTAATAATATTTGCTCATGGATTTCTGAAAATGCAGGAAATTGCATTACAGACCACTTGGATGTTAAAAATTCCCCTGGTCCCGCTACATGTACCAAACTCAGACAATTCCGGTCCTCGACAGTGCACCCTCTCCCCCAACCCCAACAATTTCTCCGTTCCGCCGCATAAGTATGTTGTGTATTATTCTTTCAGTGTATAATTTATTTTTCATAAATAAAAACGGTACAAAAGTGGCGTATGTATGTTGCAACCTTAAACGCTTTCAAACGTTTTCAAATACCATAACGTTATCAAAGTGTCATAAGCTTTACAGCCATAAGCTTATAAACTGTCATACAATTATCAATGTGTCTTACAGTTAGCAACTGGAAAGAATTAAGTGGCCATGTTCAAACTATGACCGCTCATTTTCACACTTTGCTAACTTTATGACCACTCGTGGTTGTTGTTTGTATAACCGATGATACGCTTATGGTTGTAACGTATAGGGCACGTTGCTAATTTTGTGACAGTTGTTAACCTTAGGGTTGTAATGTTTATGTCACGTTGGTGCTTTTATGGCAGTTGAACACTTTAAGGTTGCAACAGGCGTACTTTGTATATTGTCGAAATAGTGTCCATACCTTCGGAAAAGAAGGCACTGGACCGGGTCAAGGAATCTGCTGTGACCGGAACACGTCCCATATGTACCTAAAACACGGACATGTACTCGTATGATGGAATACACACTGCTTTGACATAAATTACTTTGCATAATCCCATATGTTCAGTTATCTCATTAGCTGAATATATAAAACGTACATAACAAAATATAGTGCGTGACGTCACTGGTGCAACCCATGATTTAATATTGTTCTTAACCCAACCAGTACACCTGTGGACCAGACAAGCGAACGCTAAGTAGCGGTCCGTCCAGGCGACGAAAGAAACGAAATTGTTAAATTAATACTAGTTAGCCAACTATTTTGGAAAAACAATACGAGCTCATATTTTTCTAAATTGGTTCTAGTCGTCAAATAAACAATAAAAAAGTAGGAACTCACGGAATCCAGGATAATGGATCTATTATACTATTCAAAACTTCTAACCGGCCAGTTATTAACGGAAGCGTTACAAACCAATGGGTACGAGAACGGGAAAGGCGATCACTTGTGCAGAAAAAGATTGTGGACTACACAACTCGATTCAGTTGAATGATTTTCAAACGGGTTGGGATATCGACGATGTGCAATCTTGTGGCTATAGCACATATACATTAATTTCTATCATACGTTTGCATAAATTAAAATATGCACTACATACGAACTGTTGGTTAGAGAACGTTTGCATAAATTAAAATATTGCACTATTACGACTGGTTGGTTAGACGTTTTGGCTAATATATACGTTTAATAATCTTCCCATCTGTGTGTACATGTATGTGGACCTCTAGGTTCAGTCGGACACGAGGTTATTAGGAATCGAAATATTAGAAATGTTAAATTTCGTTTTCTCGACCTCGGGTCACGATCACGCTAGCCAGACCTACAAACTCATCAGACGGCTAAAATGGTGTGGGGAAGAAATGAAATGACCACAATTTATATTTATATCGCAACAGGCCTCCAATAAAGGGATAAATATCACCTGTACCGGTATTCGCAACTAGCATAATACACCCACCGTAAAGTCACGTAACAAATCTGAATTTCAGTACGGACATATTCGCTAATGTGGACATATTAGTTTGTCACGGTGCGCGGACACATTCGCTACTGCGACCATATTCGCCCGTTTCATGAGCCACCACAACATTTACACTAATTCAGTCAGATCGAGACGTTGTGGAACGTGTAATACGTTATAATCGATCTATGTGGTATCCCGATAACTGGGTCTGAAAGGCGCGTAACCACGATGGCAGTTGAATATAATAAGTGTGATGGTCCCGGTTTAGAGCATGACGATCATCTTCAGTTATTTGAAGCAAATTTCAATATTAGTTCTTCCACATACGATGGAGGCTTCAAATGTAATATAAATAGTTAGTTGTGCTACTGCCTCACCATGAATGGAACTGCGATGCAATTTCGTTTGAGATTACGTTCGTTCTTCACCTATAAACCTCCAGTTATACTCACTAGCGGTGGAGCTGTGACTGTCGGCGACAAATGTACATGCGGCAGGACTTCCGGTGTCTACAAAGTGTTACAATAAATGAATCTGCTGCATTATGTTGGTAGTGTCCGCTTTGAAATAGGAGTAGACACGCATAATAGATATACATATGTACAAGACGTCGTGGCGCTGCCATACTTATCATAGCCACGACGCAACGGTCAAAGTTTAGTTTGAACGCCATTTTTCCCATACGTACACAGGGCAATGATTTAACACAACATTGTTTGGGACAGTGAACACGCTTGTTATAACAAGTTCTTCCTAAAGGGTGCATGTGAAACTGATGTTAAAAGTGGAGTATTCCCATAAATGGGTCTCAAACGGCACCTACCCTCGATGCTAGTTGAATATGCACGTAGTACTATTGTCACGTGCATGGGACGGCAGTTTCTACACTATTAAAGTAGTTTCAATACAATTCGGCATACATGCACAATGGACCCTTCAAATGTAATATAAATAGTTAGTTGTGCTACTGCCTCACCATGAATGGAACTGCGATGCAATTTCGTTTGAGATTACGTTCGTTCTTCAACTTTAAACCTCCAGTTATACTCACTAGCGGTGGAGCTGTGACTGTCGGCGACAAATGTACATGCGGCAGGACTTCCGGTGCCTACAAATTGTTACAATAAATGAATCAGATGATTATTTGGTTACCATTTTGGATTTTTGCATATGCTATAATGATGTGATCACTACGGATATACGTTTATTATGATCTTTTACCATCAAAACATGATTGTAGACACCGGATTTATTAAGTTATCGCCAATATTAACATAAATATGAGGTTTCATAAAATGTAGCTATTTCGGTAATGGCGACACTAATTTGCATAAAGGGCACCTAGGACATCCGGACGACGTGTTAACATGGCTTATCGTTTTCTACGCCTCTTACCATTCTAGAAAGTATGGTTAAAAGTTGGATTCCGGGGGGTGCATGACAGCCCCTTCTTCCGACTAGTCGAGTAGACGGAGGCAAAAATGAAAATTGAGGATATTAGTCGGCGGCGGACTCACCCTACGCCGTCACGAACACTATCGGAACTGGGCTTGGCTTACATGTAGCTTAGCCTGGCCACCCGGCTGTCTATATCAATATATCATAAGGCCACTTGCAACCTATAATGACTGTGATATTTGAAGAAGTAGATTTAGCTCTGCCAGACTGCTAGTGCAGTGTAGAGGCAAAAATTATATCAAAGCATGTTCACAGGCTATGCTTAGCTAAACGTACACACGAATAGGCATGACGTGGAAGACATCGGCAATAAACGCTATCAACAATTCGGGAACCGTTATAGTGCAGTGCGACACTGCCTTTTACGAGGTGGCCTTGAGCAAGACACATTATCCTCTTGTATATACATGTATGTGTTCACAACAGATTACGGTATTCATTGTAAAATGTGACGTTATAAGTACATCTTTATATTTTATCTTTATTTAACAATTCGTCGCATTCACGTGTTACACTAATTCAGTCTAGTCTCCATATTGAAAATGGATAAAAAACATATATGGAATAGTAGTAGGAATACATGTGCTATATGTAACGTTATACCATGTAAGAGACTATACTTACTACAGTTGCCAACAGCAGTTCTTCGTCTGTCTGCAATATATCAGAATAAATAATCAGTTTTGTTGCATTATCTTGGTATTTACTGTTACATTTAAAGTACAGTTTGCCAATTTCCAAGTAGAGCAACATGTATATATATACACAATGGATGAGTGTAGTGTTGTACGGAACAAGTACGAATAACTAGATTTGTCAGTAAAGCTGACGGAATACTCACATTGTGAGATGTGACACAGTTTTTTTTACGGCGATTTTCTGTGTCCGTGACCTTGCCCGTGGGGTCAGCGGGGTCATAGATTCAGCGCAGACGGCTGCATGATTGTCATAGGAACGCATGTGCGAAATATCACGACATTCGGTTGAAGGAAACAGAAAACATGACACATTTACGAGACCTTATGATTTCATGTTAAGTTTTGTGATTTGTACGGCGATTGTCTAAGTCCGTGGCCTTGATCTGGGGTCAGCGGGGGTCATAGATTCAGCGCAGACGGCTGCATGATTGTCGTTTGAATGCATGTGCGAAATATCACGACATCCGTATGAAGGAAACAGAAGATATAACAAATTTACGAGACGTTAAGGTTTCACCTTAAGTTTTGTGACGGACGCACGGATGGACGCACGGACGGACTGACAATCTGATTCCAGTATAACACCCACAACTCGTAACGAGGAAATAAATGAATATTCAATACCAATTGCAGTACCCTAGAACCATACCCCAGACCCGTAACCTGGAGCTATACCATAGCGCTATACAGAGGCAGTTGCGTTTATATCCACAGATGAACCGCGGTGCATGTCCCGCACATGTAGCACCGCAAAACCGCAAATATATTGTTTTGTCCCGCATAATCACCGAAAGGTCACCGAAGTCATTGCACCGATTTCCTCGCGTAAATCATGGCTACTTTGGTTCGGTGTAAATCATCGTTGAACAGCCCGAAGGATTGAAATACTTTTTTCTCTTCGTCTGTACACGTTAGCTGTTTCTCGCTCTTTCCACGCCAATACTCGTATTCGTGGTCAGAAACCCAGGGTTTGTGCTTTCTGATTAAGAAACCCATGGTTTCCGACATCGAACCCATAGTATAGCTTCCAACCTATGGTTTAGGGTAGTATTGTGCACTTGGCTTGCCATATACGAACACCAGAGCGAATACGCTCGTATTGATTTCGGGAGGACGTTTCAATTAAATGTACTTCGACCTCCATTTCATGACCGACAATGAAAGGTAACAAAAACATACCTTTACATAATACACCCAGTTGCTTCTGCGGTAGCTGGCGAGCAGATCCTTCGTCGTCGACGATGCGTTGCATACAGTAAGTTCCTTGTATGCCTTACCAGCACGGGATTCCTCAGTGGGCCGAAGAATGGAAACATGTTTATG
Source organism: Conchocele bisecta (assembly GCA_029237695.1). NCBI lineage: Eukaryota > Metazoa > Mollusca > Bivalvia > Lucinida > Thyasiridae > Conchocele > Conchocele bisecta. The sequence goes on from CM055271.1 coordinate 103,307,079, forward strand.
ATGTCCGGATTCCGCCAACTGATTGCTGATATCTGCGACTGTCGTATCTCTAAAAATGGGAACATTTTCCATTGCAAACCCGGCTTTCTTCAGTTGGGACACACGATGATTCGACGGCGCTGTTATTACACCATCTACAAATGTCTCAGGGATCATCATGAAGTTACGCTTCACAGGTCTTGACCTACGATAGCACCGTTTTTTCATACCCCTCGCTTTGAGATTTTCCACGGATTTGTCATGAGGGTTGAATATGGTCCTGATGGGATTCACACCCGGGTCCACTCGTTTGCCTTTGTATTTCCCAAACTTCGTGCTCAGTTCACTCTCAACGGTAGAAAAGCTTTGCTGAAAGAGTTAGGTTTATACATGTAATACCACGAGGATTGAAAAAAGTGTCCAACTTCAAAATTGAATATTTTACAGGCATGTGCTTTATTTCAAAATGTGAACTAAACGTCTTCAGTATTTACAATGTGGAGCCGAAACAAACAATCATTGTCCCCCAATTGTATGCCGTTGGGATTTATTATTTAATTCTACGAGTGAAAGGGTCGAGTGGCTAAGGCGTTGAACTCTGAATCTGGACTGTTAAATGTAATGATAGCCTTGAATGGTGTTGGTTTGAAATATATTCGACGACGAATATATACCGCAATTTTACGTTTATTTTTAAACACTTCGAAACAGTTCTCACACCGGTTTGAGAACAGTTTCGAAGTGTTTGAGAAACCGGTTGTATATTTCTGAACGGCTAATGATAGTGCACACCATTCCGGACAGTTTGCACGTTATCTTATCAAAATCGGTGAAAAAAATGGCTAAGCTACCACAATAACAATATTATCGAACAACCACTCATACTAGTAGTTTTCTTACTATTACATTTTAAATCTCAGGAATTTTTATGACTCACCTGATATCGTACATATCGTGGTTTATCAGCGATCTTCAATTGGAACGTAAACGTAATTGATAATACTTACGGAAACACTTTGGACCGATGTTCCTGGGCATTGAGCAGGCTGGCTCGTATTCAGAATCTACAATGAATTATCTTTACATATACATGGTGAAACTTTGGTCAAAATTAAGTATTAAAGCGTGTGTGGCAAACTTTTGCCATATATACTAATGCTCAAATTAAAGAAGTCAGTGCAGAACAGCAAAAATGTGCATTATTTACCAAATCGTTCCAAGCGAATGGTGATTTCGTAAATGTTATTTGTTATTTCACTTATTTCTTTATCTGTGGAACTTTGTATGCAGGATAGCACCCACAGATGGTATAGTTACTGTAGAAGAACTATGCCATTACTTCTGGCTATTGTTGCATTCGCAGAATTGTGTACTCTACAAAATTGTCAGTTAGATTATAGCGGACATGATAATGATATATGTATACTTTTTTTAGGAGAAGCATTATATTTACATAATTTTAAATCCTTGATATGTGTGGCACAACGTTCGTTCCCTTCAATAAGGCATTCATATTTATATTCAATACCTATTTAAACATCACATTATGATTGTCTCCAATCGTACCCTTGCTGTCATATCTACTTGTATAACATTTATATACATGTAGTTAACTACAGTAACTAATTAGTATAGTCATACATGCAGATGTTTTATATTGCTATTGAATGGGTGACCGGTGTAACAGTTAGAAATTACCATTCCCGAAATCACCCCCTTGGGCCGACCCGAAATCCCCTGGGATGGTTTTGGGTCGGCATATTATCGCCCGGGGGGATGGGGGGTGGGCGACTCAAATAGTGGGGCGGGGACTAGTCAGTATGTGATGACGTGTGTATGGTGTTTCCGTGCCGGCCCGGAACCCCCCGTTCGGTGGCTGTATCTGTTCCAGTGGTTTCGTTTCGGTTGCGGGTTGACTTATGTGTGAAAGCTCTAGTATGTTTATGTATTTTTTTTTCGGTACACGGTTACGG
>CM055271.1:103309530-103581475 GCA_029237695.1 Conchocele bisecta
TGAACGTTTTTAATGATTTTGAGACAGTTCATCATGTTTATTTAATGATTTGACTGTGTCTGTATTTTGAATAATTAATTTTGTGTATGTAATGTGCATGACGTCAAAAACTTGTATTTCAGTTCGATGAAGCATTTATCTATGCCCTTATATGATTCAGACATTATATTTTATTGATAAATAAAGTTGTACCAAATGTTGTGTTCACAATGTGTATACATACAACACAAATATTTTGCCGTCAGCGTAGTTTTTCACGTTTACGTCTAAATATTGGCGCATAGAAACTACACCAAAAGCACATTGATTAACGCTGTATTACATGTAGCATACTCATCACTCAGCACACGTTATGACAAATACATAAGTCATATAACAATATACCATGACGTGAACATGACGTACTAGGAATTGACGTCTTTTGTACATCTGTCATTTTCAGTGCACTTTTGTCCACTTTAAATGCACTCATTTGCCTCGATTTATATGTAAATGTACATACAATGTTCCCACTACATTAGACGTAAACAATATTGGCACAACAAACTTCACGTCAGTAACTCTGATTCTGAAATTAGACGATGTGTGGACACGAAAATGGCATCCAAAATTCATAGACAAAAAATAAATGTTCCAATTGAAATATCAAATGTAGCATATTGATATACCGTTCGTATGACATACTAGATAATTATAATAATATTACGTTTTGTATACAATGCACATTGTACACATGTAATCTGGCGTTACTTAGCTTATGTCCGGGTGTATAAATAAACAAGATAAAATGAAAAAAAAATGATACTATGTGCTCAAATTTTATTTATAATGCACGAATCGCGTTTTATACCACTTGGAGCTCTTAATTTTCCGGGGAGCATCAGGGGCGGATTACCACTGCGTTGTGGGTGTAGCAACAACCCCCCCCCCCCCCCCCCCCCCACTCCACCCCGCCCGTTCAGCAACGGAGTTTACGTCAATCTTTATTATTTAAAAAAATTGGGCCGCCTTCGGCGTGCATGCTCTTCAATGTCTTGTCATACTCACCATTATAATCGCAGGCATACGTTAGATTGCACATACGGGCATCTATGTTCCAAAATTTTGCCGGGGGTTTTGCTCCCCCCGGACCGTCCTAGCATTTCGGTCCACTTCATGGACCTCAACTTCCTCATTCCCATAAACTAAAATCATGCATCCGCTCCTGGCAACCCCCCCGCCCCCGTTCAACAAAAGCTATATCCGCCCCTGATCATGACCCCAGGATTCAGAACTACGTCTTACAGTAGAAACTGCTTACCAAGTTGAAATAAAGCATACAAGTAAAATGAAAGTAATAATATTTGCTCATGGATTTCTGAAAATGCAGGAAATTGCATTACAGACCACTTGGATGTTAAAAATTCCCCTGGTCCCGCTACATGTACCAAACTCAGACAATTCCGGTCCTCGACAGTGCACCCTCTCCCCCAACCCCAACAATTTCTCCGTTCCGCCGCATAAGTATGTTGTGTATTATTCTTTCAGTGTATAATTTATTTTTCATAAATAAAAACGGTACAAAAGTGGCGTATGTATGTTGCAACCTTAAACGATTTCAAACGTTTTCAAATACCATAACGTTTATCAAAGTGTCATAAGCTTTACAGCCATAAGCTTATAAACTGTCATACAATTATCAATGTGTCTTACAGTTAGCAACTGGAAAGAATTAAGTGGCCATGTTCAAACTATGACCGCTCATTTTCACACTTTGCTAACTTTATGACCACTCGTGGTTGTTGTTTGTATAACCGATGATACGCTTATGGTTGTAACGTATAGGGCACGTTGCTAATTTTGTGACAGTTGTTAACCTTAGGGTTGTAATGTTTATGTCACGTTGGTGCTTTTATGGCAGTTGAACACTTTAAGGTTGCAACAGGCGTACTTTGTATATTGTCGAAATAGTGTCCATACCTTCGGAAAAGAAGGCACTGGACCGGGTCAAGGAATCTGCTGTGACCGGAACACGTCCCATATGTACCTAAAACACGGACATGTACTCGTATGATGGAATACACACTGCTTTGACATAAATTACTTTGCATAATCCCATATGTTCAGTTATCTCATTAGCTGAATATATAAAACGTACATAACAAAATATAGTGCGTGACGTCACTGGTGCAACCCATGATTTAATATTGTTCTTAACCCAACCAGTACACCTGTGGACCAGACAAAGCGACGCTAAGTAGCGGTCCGTCCAGGCGACGAAAGAAACGAAATTGTTAAATTAATACTAGTTAGCCAACTATTTTGGAAAAACAATACGAGCTCATATTTTTCTAAATTGGTTCTAGTCGTCAAATAAACAATAAAAAAGTAGGAACTCACGGAATCCAGGATAATGGATCTATTATACTATTCAAAACTTCTAACCGGCCAGTTATTAACGGAAGCGATACAAACCAAATGGGAACGAGAACGGGAAGGCGATCACTTGTGCAGAAAAAGATTGTGGACTACACAACTCGATTCAGTTGAATGATTTTCAAACGGGTTGGGATATCGACGATGTGCAATCTTGTGGCTATAGCACATATACATTAATTTCTATCATACGTTTGCATAAATTAAAATATTGCACTATTACGACTGGTTGGTTAGACGTTTTGGCTAATATATACGTTTAATAATCTTCCCATCTGTGTGTACATGTATGTGGACCTCTAGGTTCAGTCGGACACGAGGTTATTAGGAATCGAAATATTAGAAATGTTAAATTTCGTTTTCTCGACCTCGGGTCACGATCACGCTAGCCAGACCTACAAACTCATCAGACGGCTAAAATGGTGTGGGGAAGAAATGAAATGACCACAATTTATATTTATATCGCAACAGGCCTCCAATAAAGGGATAAATATCACCTGTACCGGTATTCGCAACTAGCATAATACACCCACCGTAGAGTCACGTAACAAATTTGAATTTCAGTACGGACATATTCGCTAATGTGGACATATTAGTTTGTCACGGTGCGCGGACACATTCGCTACTGCGACCATATTCGCCCGTTTCATGAGCCACCACAACATTTACACTAATTCAGTCAGATCGAGACGTTGTGGAACGTGTAATACGTTATAATCGATCTATGTGGTATCCCGATAACTGGGTCTGAAAGGCGCGTAACCACGATGGCAGTTGAATATAATAAGTGTGACTGGTATAGCATGACATCATCTTCATTATTGAAGCAATTTCAATATAGTTCTTCCACATACGATGGAGGCTTCAAATGTAATATAAATAGTTAGTTGTGCTACTGCCTCACCATGAATGGAACTGCGATGCAATTTCGTTTGAGATTACGTTCGTTCTTCACCTATAAACCTCCAGTTATACTCACTAGCGGTGGAGCTGTGACTGTCGGCGACCAATGTACATGCGGAAGGACTTCCGGTGTCTACAAAGTGTTACAATAAATGAATCTGCTGCATTATGTTGGTAATGCATATCACATGTAAAACCGTCACCTTGTTGTCTTTTAGGTTAAATTCCAAAATGGCCGCCAACAAATTATGTTTATTATCCATATCTCATCATCTGAATTATATTTTTAGTTTCAAGTATCAGATTTAATATGTAGAATTATTAGATGCTGTTTCTCATGTGAAATCAATGTTTCGAGTTAGTTCTGTGTATAATAATCTAAGATGGCCGCCAAAATGGCCGCCACAATTCTGAAAAAAATATATAACTTCTGAACAAATTTACTTAAGCAGGTTATCTTGATACATATGTTTTCGGGGTCAATGGCATTATTGAATTAATGTTTCGACTTTCGACTAAATCTCACTTAGTCCTTCACATAGAAATCCAAAATGGACACCAAGATGGCAGCGAAATGTCTATTGTACTACACATTTAGATATACGTATACGTTCATATTTACACCATGTGCATGATATATATATCGAACTCGGTGTATAAACAACCAACATCATGTACAGACAACATACACAATGTAATATATGGAACTCCATGTACAGACACCCTACACCATATGCAGACCCCATAACCCATGTACAGACACCCTATACAATGTGCATATATGGAACCCTATGTAGAGACACCATATATCATGTACAGAAACCCTATGCCATATCCAGACACCATGTCCCATGTACAGACACCCTACACAATAAATAGACACCATAGACAATGTATATCTATGGAACTATATGTAAAGACATCATATAACATGTACAGAGAATCTACAACATGTACATACACCATAACACATGTACACTGTACAGACACGCTGCGCAGTAAACCTACACCATACACAATGTCGTGAATGTACATCTATGGAACTCTATGTACAGACACCATATACCATATACAGACACCATATACCATATGCAGACACCACACCGCATATACAGACACCATACTCATGTACAGACACCATGCACAATGCACAATTATTTAACCCTATCTAGAGACACATTATATATCATGTACAGACACCCTACGTCATATCCAGTGTACAGACACCGCACACAATAAACAGACACCTTACACAATGTACATATATGGAACTCCAAGTGCAGACACCATACAGACACACTGAACAATAAACAGACACCATACATAATGTAGTGAATGTACATCTATGTAACTATATGTACACACACCATATAACGTGTACAGACACCCTACATCATATGCAGACGCCATATTCAATGTACATATATGGACCTCTATGTAAAGACACCATATAGCACATACAAAAACTCTACATCATGTGCAGGCACCATACCACATGTACAGACACCCTACATCATATGTAGACGCCATACACAATGTACATATATGGGACTCCATGTACAGACACCATATACCATGTGCATACACCCTATATATCGTATGCAGCTACCATATCCCATGTAATGACACACCACACAATAAACATACACCATACACAATGTACGTCAGTCCATGTATATATACCACACACTATGTATATACATGTATGGAACTGCATGTATAGACACGCTACTTCGCGAACAGACACCATACACCATGTACATACAGCATGCACATACACCATGCACAATATACAGCTATGGATCTCCACGTACGGACACCATATACCATGTACAGACGTATGGGACGACAGTTTCTACAATATTAAAGTAGTTTCAATACAATTCGGCAAACATGCACAATGGACCCTTCAAATGTAATATAAATAGTTAGTTGTGCTACTGCCTCACCATGAATGGAACTGCGATGCAATTTCGTTTGAGATTACGTTCGTTCTTCAACTTTAAACCTCCAGTTATACTCACTAGCGGTGGAGCTGTGACTGTCGGCGACAAATGTACATGCGGCAGGACTTCCGGTGTCTACAAAGTGTTACAATAAATGAATCTGCTGCATTATGTTGGTAGTGTCCGCTTTGAAATAGGAGTAGACACGCATAATAGATATACATATGTACAAGACGTCGTGGCGCTGCCATACTTATCATAGCCACGACGCAACGGTCAAAGTTTAGTTTGAACGCCATTTTTCCCATACGTACACAGGGCAATGATTTAACACAACATTGTTTGGGGACAGTGAACACGCTTGTTATAACAAGTTCTTCCTAAGGGTGCATGTGAAACTGATGTTAAAAGTGGAGTATTCCCATAAATGGGTCTCAAACGGCACCTACCCTCGATGCTAGTTGAATATGCACGTAGTACTATTGTCACGTGCATGGGACGGCAGTTTCTACACTATTAAAGTAGTTTCAATACAATTCGGCATACATGCACAATGGACCCTTCAAATGTAATATAAATAGTTAGTTGTGTGCTCTCTGCCTCACCATGAATGGAACTGCGATGCAATTTCGTTTGAGATTACGTTCGTTCTTCACCTATAAACCTCCAGTTATACTCACTAGCGGTGGAGCTGTGACTGTCGGCGACAAATGTACATGCGGCAGGACTTTCGGTGTCTACAAAGTGTTACAATAAATGAATCTGCTGCATTATGTTGGTAGTGTCCGCTTTGAAATAGGAGTAGACACGCATAATAGATATACATATGTACAAGACGTCGTGGCGCTGCCATACTTATCATAGCCACGACGCAACGGTCAAAGTTTAGTTTGAACGCCATTTTTCCCATACGTACACAGGGCAATGATTTAACACAACATTGTTTGGGGACAGTGAACACGCTTGTTATAACAAGTTCTTCCTAAGGGTGCATGTGAAACTGATGTTAAAAGTGGAGTATTCCCATAAATGGGTCTCAAACGGCACCTACCCTCGATGCTAGTTGAATATGCACGTAGTACTATTGTCACGTGCATGGGACGGCAGTTTCTACACTATTAAAGTAGTTTCAATACAATTCGGCATACATGCACAATGGACCCTTCAAATGTAATATAAATAGTTAGTTGTGCTACTGCCTCACCATGAATGGAACTGCGATGCAATTTCGTTTGAGATTACGTTCGTTCTTCAACTTTAAACCTCCAGTTATACTCACTAGCGGTGGAGCTGTGACTGTCGGCGACAAATGTACATACGGCAGGACTTCCGGTGCCTACAAATTGTTACAATAAATGAATCAGATGATTATTTGGTTACCATTTTGGATTTTTTGCATATGCTATAATGATGTGATCACTACGGATATACGTTTATTATGATCTTTTACCATCAAAACATGATTGTAGACACCGGATTTATTAAATTATCGCCAATATTAACATAAATATGAGGTTTCATAAAATGTAGCTATTTCGGTAATGGCGACACTAATTTGCATAAAGGGCACCTAGGACATCCGGACGACGTGTTAACATGGCTTATCGTTTTCTACGCCTCTTACCATTCTAGAAAGTATGGTTAAAAGTTGGATTCCGGGGGGTGCATGACAGCCCCTTTCTTCCGACTAGTCGAGTAGACGGAGGCAAAAAATGAAAATTGAGGATATTAGTCGGCGGCGGACTCACCCTACGCCGTCACGAACACTATCGGAACTGGGCTTGGCTTACATGTAGCTTAGCCTGGCCACCCGGCTGTCTATATCAATATATCATAAGGCCACTTGCAACCTATAATGACTGTGATATTTGAAGAAGTAGATTTAGCTCTGCCAGACTGCTAGTGCAGTGTAGAGGCAAACATTATATCAAAGCATGTTCACAGGCTATGCTTAGCTAAACGTAGACACGAATAGGCATGACGTGGAAGACATCGGCAATAAACGCTATCAACAATTCGGGAACCGTTATAGTGCAGTGCGACACTGCCTTTTACGAGGTGGCCTTGAGCAAGACACATTATCCTCTTGTATATACATGTATGTGTTCACAACAGATTACGGTATTCATTGTAAAATGTGACGTTATAAGTACATCTTTATATTTTATCTTTATTTAACAATTCGTCGCATTCACGTGTTACACTAATTCAGTCTAGTCTCCATATTGAAAATGGATAAAAAACATATATGGAATAGTAGTAGGAATACATGTGCTATATGTAACGTTATACCATGTAAGAGACTATACTTACTACAGTTGCCAACAGCAGTTCTTCGTCTGTCTGCAATATATCAGAATAAATAATCAGTTTTGTTGCATTATCTTGGTATTTACTGTTACATTTAAAGTACATGTTTGCCAAGTAGAGCAACATGTATATATATACACAATGGATGAGTGTAGTGTTGTACGGAACAAGTACGAATAACTAGATTTGTCAGTAAAGCTGACGGAATACTCACATTGTGAGATGTGACACAGTTTTTTTTACGGCGATTTTCTGTGTCCGTGACCTTGCCCGTGGGGTCAGCGGGGTCATAGATTCAGCGCAGACGGCTGCATGATTGTCATAGGAACGCATGTGCGAAATATCACGACATTCGGTTGAAGGAAACAGAAAACATGACACATTTACGCACGGACGGATGGACTGACGGACGCACGGACACCCGGGCGTCATTGTGATCACTATGCCTTGCTTTCCGTGAGCGGGTTCGACAAAAAAGAATTGAAACAAGAGGGTCATGATGGCCCTATATCGCCCTAGATATGTTATACTCTTTTTTGACCGTTGACCTCAAGAGTGGCCATGACCTTTTGAGATATGGATGTCGGTCATGCGAGAGACACGCCATCTCATAATGATGAACATTTGTCAAGTAATTTTTAAAATACCTCAATGTCCATGACCAAATTACAGGCCAAACAAGCTCTATTGTTCTCAGTTTTGACCTTTGACATGTGTGTGACCTTGTACTTTGACCTGGGTCTTGCACGAGACGCGCCGTTTCATCTTGGTGAACATTTGTGCCAATTTATTCATAAATCACACCATTCGTGACTTGGTTACAGCCGTCTCATCAGGATCTACACATTTTTTCTGTATTTTTAGTATTTTTTCTGGAATTATCAGGAACATCAAATCCTGATTTCAGGATATATCCTGAAAATGCCCACCCAATATAGACTGTGACAGTTGTTCTTACCACGCCATACCACTTGGCCCAATGATTGATTGAGTATTGGTGTTTAACAGACTATCAACAGATAATGTCATTTAAGGCCGGGTTGGACTGTATCGTATTTAACCTGTGCATACTGAGGGTAGTTCACAAAATTCAGAACTGTATATTTACAGAAAATATATATTCAGCCCTGAAATTAGAATATCCTGACTTGGTTCCAGGTCCATTCCATACCAAAGGCACTTAGCTCCAACCCCAAAAGTAATATGATCAGCACTGATAGTATTACTTTTTATTGAGGTATCACAGGATTTAACTCTCAAGTATGAGAAGGCCGAAAATGTACATGAGGGACATACCATGTAAGTCGACATTCCAGTAAGGATGAACCTTGATAATTGAATTACCCTTCGCAAGCTCTCGACCAACCACCACAACTTGGGCCCAATGAAGTTCCTGCGTGTGAAAAACTTTTATACTGCATAATGACATGGTTACTTGAGCGCTATGATCCGACACACAAGGTGAATTTCAACAAACCATCATGCTTAGACATACGTTGTTCCCAAATACAGTGAAACCTCTCTAAACCGGACACCCTGGGAGGTCCCCAGAGTGTCCGGCTTAGAGAGGTTTCACTGTAAATCAGGCATGTGATCATTCTGAGTCATAGTCGTGAGCTATGCGATCAGGAACAGACACTATCACGTGAGATAAATGACAAAAAAACTCATCAAAAACAAAACGGATACCCCGGCCGCCGCCTGGACCAGCGAATAAAAACTAACAGAAATCTTACGGACGGATGAATGGAGAGAATGACGAATACTTTCTATGCCGGGGTTATAATACAATAATTCCGCCACAGAAGTGGTGTCGCACCTGCCGAGGCATTTGACCATAACATGATCATGGGTATGTGCTAAAGTAAGCATCACAAAACCGTCAGAGAAGTTCATGCTTAAAACACGAAAAAGGTCAAGGTTGAAGCAACTTTTTGACATAAAAAATGAGTTTCCACAACCATGTGAAGGTAAAAAAAGTCATGGTCATGTTAGTGCAACATGAGTGTGTTCCAAATGCTTACATGTATCAAGTGTCCAAATATTAAAGCAATTTGTCAAGTAATATTAAAGTTATATGATGATGAACAAACTTGCACAAACTTTTAGACGCCAACAGATTGCTAAGTCTTTCTGCAAAAATTTGAAGGTAAAATAGTTCAAGGTCATGTTAATGGCGGCATGTGTGTATTCCAAATGCTTACATGTATCAAGTGTCCAAACATTGAAGTAATACATCAAGTAACATTAATGTTATAGGATGATGAAATAAAACTTGTACAAACGTTTTGACGCAAAAAAATGGCTAAGTGTTTCCGCAAAAATGTGAAGATAAAAAAGGTAAAGGTTATGTGTATGGCGGCATGAGGGTGCCGAATGAGCATATGTATCAAGTTTCCAAATAATGAAGTAATCCGTTAAGTAATATTAAAGTTATAGCATGATGACGAAGCTTGTACAAACTTTTTGACCAAAAAATGGCCCTAAACATAAAGTTAAAAAAGTCAAGGTCCTGTTAATGGCGGTATGAGTGCGTTCCAAATGCTCACATCTAAAATGTATCCAAATATTGAAGCAATCCGTCAAATAATATTAAAGGTATACCATGATCATGATGATTATAAAGCTTGTACAAACTTTTTGACATTTCGGACGGAAATAGCGGCGACCTTTCTTGGTGTTTGTTTATTGGTGTTTAACAGCCTATCAATAGCTAAGGTCATTTAAGGCTGCATTGGGAGTAAAATCTAAAATCAAAATTGAATATTTACGAATTACCTCAAGCGCCCAGCCCCAAAATATAAGTTTTTCTGGGCCTGCGTGCTATTTTTAGTTTGACCCTGCTAATACCTTCTTTGGGACCCCGGTAATACATTTCAACTGTATAGATTTTTCAAATGTTTACTCAATGCTCAGGAAAGGAAATCCAAATGGCCGCCCACATTTCGAGTGAAATACCATTAGTGCCGCAGGAATTATTTGAAATGTCATAAACATCTATAGATTGTGGATTAGCCATACTTACTCGATTCATATTACATGCAATAGAAACTATTCATATGAAATTTCGACTTTATAGGATACTCCGGGTTCCTCACAGAAAATACACACATGCAACTCGTGTAATGTTTATATGATAGCAATTTTCTAACACACATGGTAACACGTGCATTTGTCGTCTAATACATAACGTCCTTAATAATTAACGCATATGTTCTCTTTAAACTACATACACCTCATTAATTGTCTTTTCCACACATATACACCCTACACACACAAACGCCCCATCCCACGGCATTCAATCTGGCTAGGATCGTTCCGGAACAACGTGAACGGTGTCTGAATTTCTGAAGAGTTACACAAATAGGTGCTTATTTGATTTAAATAGTCATAGTTTTACACATCAATCGTGTCTATGTTGAGCAGTTTCCCCGCTGTATAGCATGTACATGATTATATAATCAGGCGGCACTGTGCCGTTTATTGATCGTTCGCGCCACATTTCCATACAACGCGTGTATCGTCGAATTTTAATGTCAAATAAATATTCAGTCTATTGACAGTTTAGAAACAGAAACTGACGAATTTGAAAATAGTAGATTGCTTATGTGGAAACTTGGTCGAATTGCCAGAAGTTCGGCTATATTTGGAGCATCATTAGACGATGGAATTGGTCTGCCAGGTTTTTCTGCATTCTGTGCTAGATTTTCCTCATTCCCGAGTATCCCACCAACCCAGCGATTCTCAAGGAGGAAATGGTCCGTCTTGTTAACATTTCACAAGCTCTAGATCATGAATGGACCATCATTACTCGATATCCAGTCACGTATGAACTTGCCACAGTTCTCTGATTAAAGCACGATGACCTATTCGGAAAGGTTGTCCTCCTCTTTGGTGGGTTTCATCAGACACACAATTTCATCAAGGCCATATGCAAGATTATACGGGACAGTGGTGCGGAAGAACTCATTGCAACAGCAGGTCTCTGCTCTGAAGGAACAGCCAATAAGATAATGGGCGAGAAAGGGGATTACTACCAAACACTTCATGCTATTTGAATACTTAGTGAAGCATTCACTCACTTACACTGGCGATCATTCGAAAGCTGGGTACATGAGCACCACGTTAACGTGTGCAACACTCGTGTGACAAGGGTCATTGACGCCATTGTCGACAATGACATCGCAGCTGATGAACAAATTCAACTGATCCGTGATATTGACCAGGAGCGGACAGATCTACGCAGGTCTCTTGCTCAGTTGAATCAGTCATTGCAAACTACCCCCACAGCTTTGTTCTGGTTGACATTCCTGGAAATGACAGATATTCTTCTCGAATTTCTGTACTGCCAGCGCGAAGGAATTTGGTTGGGAAGCCTGAAGCTAACGGCAGACATGTTACCATATATGGCCGCTGCTGGTCACCACAAGTACGCTCTGCAGTATTTGCCTCTGTATATTAAAGAATGAGGTACATGATGTGTTGATGGCTGTGGCATTTGTTGGCAGGCAAGCTGATGGGTGTCGCAATGCTGTCTCGCCGGACATGCTTCTAGAACAAACATATAACACAGACGCAAAAGAGCGGGGTGGTCAAGCTGGAATCACAACAAATCAATCTGCCCGAAACAAATGGGCATATACGAAACATCACACAGCTGCTGTTTCATCCCATTTGAATCAGATGATTGACGCGGACACGCATACAGCAGATGGTATCCATCACGAATCTGGTGATACCCAGATTATTCGCAATAGAGAACAAACGTTAACGATGATCGAGGCTGTAGATGAAAATCCATTTATGTCAGATAGCGACCATCTCTTTAATATCATCTCAGGAGAACATGCTCAGCCCGCTGTGCAATCAGACATGACAAATCTCAGAGAGATTGGGCGCTGTGCCTTAAGCAATGTAATCACTGGAAATGACAAAAAGATTGTGAAGCTAAACACATTCTACACTCAGCACAAACAGTCCAAGAAGTCGACCAAGACGCAAAGTAAAAGTCAGAACAATGAAATAGAGACCATGTTGAGAATAACACAGCTAATTGCATCCGGAATAGAAGTTGATGTAGACACTGTTCGACATTATGAATGTAGCAAAGTGCCGCCATCATTATTTCAGGAAGACGGCACCGTGCGGACACAGGGTACAAAGTCAAGTCTAGTAAAGGTGATATTGAAAGAAACGAAAGTGGACCCCGTATCCAGTCTTCCAGATGAACATACCCGTCATTGTTGATGGCATGCATTCTGTGAACAAATGGTCATTCAAGAAATGTCAAACGTTTGGCACGATTGGCGATCGTTATCTTGAGAAGCTGTTCAATGACACACCAACTCGGACCAAAAGTATCCATCAGTCAGTCTCAAATCAGCAACGCGTCAGAATCGAAAGCAAGATGCCCATAAAGCCAAGGCATACGAGGTGTGCAAGCACTATCTCGCCCGTGACGCCAGTGACTTCTTCGCACTTGATGAAAACAAAGCTGTACTTCTCAATTACTCGAATGATGATTGGTCAGCAAGGCCACTAACACGGACAGATAGAAACCTGTACCTCAGTGGATGATTCAAAGAGACGAACACCATATTAGTTAAACATGAACAGGTGTCCCCTGTTCCTCAGCTTGAATCCACACAAGAGGAAGCAGATACACGAATTATTCTGCACACAGTTTATTCCGCAGAACATGGTGCCGAGAGGGTAATCGTGCATGCCAATGACACAAACGTCGTGGTACTTTGCATTTACTATGCAAACACAGATAGACCGAGAACTTGAAGGAATTGTGGATTCTCACTGATGTTAACACATATCTACCAATCCATGACATTACATCAGTGGTCGGGCCTTCTGTGTGTGACAGATTGCCATTTGTCCACAGTCTCAGTGGCAGAGACATCATCAGCTACCCATATTTCACTTGGAAGAGGGCATGGTTTGATGCAATGTCGACGGTCGAGACATCTGCCATGGAGCTCTTCGGCAAACATGACAACTATATCGGGTTAGAGATCACCAAAGAGGCAACACAGTTGTTGATCAAGGTATACAACAAGAATGACGATGCCTTTGCTGATATTGCAAGTTTACGAGCACACAAGTTCCTTAATCAGAAATCATCTGTCCTTCTCAAGTTAATCCCACCAACCTATGATGCCTTCATCCAGCATGTAAAACGGTCTGTACTTGCCACTATGATTGACAAACGTGCCCACCTGGCAAAACCGACTTTGCCAGCCTTCAACATCTTCGGCTGGTGTGACGACGAAGCTGGAAAATCATCCGGCCCTGGATATTCAACCTCCAATCATTGGCCTGAATTAATGTCACAGTCTCTGTCATGCAATTGCATGACTGGTTGTACAAGTAAAAGATGATCTTGCTCACGAAGAGGAGTTCAATTACATCAGTTGCAGATGCACCGGAACACAAGAAAAGTGCCATCGTATGCAGGACACAGTCAGATTCTGATATTGATTGAACTACTAGATTCGACATCTGTATTATTGATTGTATACATACTATATTGAAAACGACGCCAACATTTAAGACACATGTCCATAATCATTATATTGTGTAACGAACATGGTTAAGATGATAAATACGGCCAGTATGTGGCGGCCATTTTGTCCTATCGTGACATTTAAACCGACATCGTTGAATCTCGTTAGACCAAACACGTGTTTCGTGCATATATAACAGCTACTTGTTAGATATCTGTAGGTTTCACCAAAATTGGCGGCCATCTTGATTCTCGTATATATTAATACACACCGTTTTTGATATGAGGAAGAAAAATATATTTGTCTTCTATCCATTCAATCGTCATATCCAATCCGTATAAAGCGTATGTACACAACTTTAACCTATAAATCTCTTTTTATTGTCTATTTTCAGCGGCCTGAATATAATTTACTTATTTCGATATAGGTAAGTGTAGAAAGTTTAAAGTTTCATTATCTGCATAATTGACATGTTTTGGATTATTACTGATGCAGGAAAATAAAAAAAATAGTACGTTTATTTTCACAACACTTTGGCAACATTATGTATATGGGGTACTGTCTTGGAACGGTCGTTGGAGACATTGAACATTCCAGAGGTCTATACAGCATTTTTTACTTACTACACTACAACCCTATAGATGACGTACACATTGTCAAATCAAAAATAGCATGCGGGCCTGGAAAAAAATCATTGGCGCCTTAAGTAAATATCGAAATAAATAATAAATTCATCATTGAAATTGGAATAGCCTGACCTAGTGTCAGGTCCATACCACACCAGTCACTTGGCCCCTTCCCCTAAAAGTAATACTGGTAGGATTACTTATATAAGGGGTATAACCAGATTCAACTCTCACATACAAGGAAGCCAAACACATATCTGAGGGTCAAACCAGTAGCCTATTTCATCAACATGGAAAAGTATACTTTCCTAGCAAAGTATACTTTGAGGGAGAAATTTTCAATTTTAGGATCAATTTATTAATTTTTATTATACTGAATTTATTACATTATCACAGCCAATTTTGGCTGTGATAATGTAATAAATTCAGTATAATAATTCTGCATAGTTTTAATCATCAAATATATGCAATCGTTAGTTCTATATGAAATAATGCATTTCGGAAAAATCAATGATTGCTCCCTGAAAGTATACTTTGCTAGGAAAGTATACTTTTCAATTTTGATGAAATCGGCTACTGGTTTCCGGGCAGGATTCCGGTAAAGTTGAATCCCGATAGTTAAATTACACATCGCATACTTTGTGTCCGGTTTAGAGGTTACACTGACACTGTATTATTTAAAACTATGAATCAGTTCAGAATGATTACTGGTTACTTCAATTGAGGAGTTATTCCAGGTGGAGAACATTGAAGGCTTGCTTAGCTTTCTCCATGAAACAGCTTGTCATTGTATACATGTTTCTCATTTCTATAATTTTATAATTCTAGACATGTTGCCCATTTACATTGTTCATCATATGATATTTGTAACCTTATCATCTGATTGCCTACCAGTTCCAACACACTATTTTACTATTATTTGTATTCTTCATCAACATTGCTTGGCCCTAAATGATACTCTTGTGTTGGTGGGCCGTTAAGCACCATTCCATTCAGAATGATCTGTAGCCGATTGAGGGAGTAATCATTTATTGTTCCTGAAATGCATTACTTCATATAGAACTAACGACTGCATATTATTGATGATTAAAAGTATGCAGAATTATTATACTGAATTTATTACATTATCACAGCCAAAATGGCTGTGATAATGTAATAAATTCAGTATAATAAAAATTAATAAATGTATCCTAAAATTGAAAGTTTCTCCCTCAAAGTATACTTTGCTAGAAAAACACACTTTGCAATGTTGGTGAAATAGGCTACTGGGGAAACGAGCAATCAGTAGCACTGATGGATGTACCCCTCAAAAACCTTTCCACAAATTTCTAAGTGATTTGACCTTGATCTTGAGCACACTGGCCACATGGGTGGGCTATAGAATGAAACTATGGATGATGACAATTAGTAAACCTGCATGAATGTTCAAGCCAATTGAACGTACGGTAACGCTAACAGAGATGGTAGGTAGTCAAAAATATTCAGCAAATCTCGGACAGACAGATGGGACATGATGTTTGTTTTGTTTATTGGTGTTTAACAGCCTATCAACAGCTAAGGTCATGTAAGGCCGGGTTGGACTATACCGTATTTATATATAACGGCGACTATATATAGCCCGATATTTCCCCCCGACACACAAGGTGAACGTCAACAAAGCATTATGCACCAACACATGTTGTTCCCAAATATTATTTAAATCCGTCAAGTAGTTCAGAAATGATCATGGGTGAGGGGAGGGGGAATTAAATGAGATAGTACACTTACTTTCACTACGTCTATTATATCAGATTACCGCCGATTACATTTTTATCACCAAAAACATTCTTCGACAGCACTTTAGAATAATTTCCGACATGCTTCGACAGCACTTTAGAATCATTTCCATTCTAAAGTGCTTTTTACCATATTTTTATTGAGAAATAAGGCCAGATATAAAGCAACAGCAGACGACAAATGTTGTGTGTAGCGGTCTAAGGGTTAACTAGAGGATTGTTTTTCAGACAAAAACATATGTCTCCCCCAATACCACCACTGCATGTTATGAGGACTTGGAAAAGTAGAATTTTAGGCAGCAACAGCATATATGTAGCTACCTTGTATTTTCTGCATACTTTTGAAGATACGCGTGACACAAGTTCAATATCCCCACTTTTCACTAAGTCAAGGGTCATAACTCCGTAAATACAGAATGAATCGGCATCTAAAACCCCAGGTGCGCAACTTCACACATGACCAGTATTCCTGTAAAGTTTTGTGACTCTAACTGAAATACTTTTGGAGATACGTGCGACACAAGTTGAAAATCCCCACTTTTCACTAAGTCAAGGGCCATAACTCTGTGAATACTGGATGAATCGGCATCTAAAACCCCAGGTGCACAACTTCACACGATGACCAGTATTCCTGTAAAGTGTCACGACTAACTGAAATACATTTGGAGATACGCGCGACACAAGTTGAAAATCCACAATTTTCGCTAAGTTAAGGGCCATAACTCCGTAAATACAAGATGAATCCGCATCTAAAACCACAGGTGTGCAACTTCACACGATGACCAGTATTCCTGTAGTTTCACGACTGTAACTCAAATTGTTTTGGAGATATGCACAACACAGACGGACGGACAACCAAGCCAAAACCAATGTCTCCCCATTCATGGAGGGAGACATAATTACATAGGAAGTGGCTTTTTTCTTAAAAATGTGCATTCCAATCCCAACATACAATTAATTATGGACTTCACATTAGTCTAAATTATAACAACACTCTGGAAAATTTATTTTTATTTTGTATTTATTTTTATTTGCATCATGGTTTATTTACAAGCCTCAATTTACATTTGCAAGCCTATGCACATAATCAATAGCGTTCTGCCATCGAAACTGGGTGGAAACAATTTCTCTAAAAATATATGCGGGAACAACGTGAAGTGTCTTCTCCTTTTGTTTTATATTTTGTCTGATCTCTCAATAACTAGATGGCCGCGGCCGGCATGTTGCGCCCGCCGAGGCTCCGAAAAACTTTAACCAGAATCTTTAACCAAAAACTTCAACCCAGACACACACACTTTAGAATCATTTCCATTAGAAGCGATTCTAAAGTGTTTTCAATCCATGTTTTGACTGATAAAAATGGAAAACAAAAAATAAACAAAGAGACAACGAAATAATATTCAGCATTGTAACAGTTAAATGTGGCTGGAACTGGAGTAAATGGGCTTATGGGATTGTAACCAGTATAGCTCCTGATCAAATAGCACACTCGCCTGATAACAATCTATATTGCTTGTTACATGTAAAAGTAGGACGGGTGTTTGATTGATGATAGAATGGTGAACAGTGCAGATCCTAATCAGACTGTGCGGAGGCACAGGCTAATCTGGATCTACACTGGTTGCAAAACCCATAACAAGCCCCATTTATTCAGTCACAGCCACATTTCAGAAGCTTATTTGGAAATACAGTCTACACTCATGTACGGAGTTTACTGAATTCAAGCGGACTGACGAAAATAGTTTGAGTTGATGAAAATTTGAGTTAGCAAGTTATTATAGCAAAATATGCAGTTGGTACCAAGAATTTAACTTAGAATTATCTGTAGTTTGACCTAAGAGAGTTGAAGGTAATGAGTGTTGACTGTAGTTTTAGAAACAGTAAACTGTTGGGAGAAATCAGTTCGCCCTGGTTTGATGGCTAAACATTTATTTCTTTCATTACATACATGTACAACTGCTGTCTGAACACATTTTTCTGCTGACAAACTTTTAAACACGTTAAATCTACAAAATGTAAAAGTAATTACTTTTTCACCAATAACATGAATAACAAAAGTCACCATCCCAATTATTTTTATTTTATGAAATTCTATCAAATATTATTGCGAAAAACAATTTAAATAGCATATGGGAAAACATGATCTGGGGTGACGGGGAGGGTCGAAAAACAAATATTTTTTGAAAAGTAACGCCGAAACGGGCTCGGCAAGTTGGAAATGATGTAGATTTCGAAAATCGATTCACAAGTTCCAAAATGATTGCAAAAAGATCTTGTTCCCAATGTTAATCCCCCATGTTAAAACCCCAAAGGAAAATTGTATTTTCCCTTTAAAATCAATATTTGATGGTATTTCATCGAATAAAAAAAAATTGTCAGGAGACTTGTTTGTTATTTATGAAAAAGGACTTACAATTAAATATTTTTTAGATCTAATGTGTATATTTAGACAAATGTTCGTCGGCAGCAAAATGTGGAACAGACAGTAGAGAATAAATATAACCATCTACCCTCTCTCTACCCATCTTTTCTTTTAAATCTGTCCAACACACTTCCGGCACCTAACTGTCTCTGTTCGTTCTGTTTCACCTTTCTGTCCTCTTTCCGTTTCTCACTGATCATATCTTTCACCTGTTCCCGTTTATTTTCTTCTACCA
Source organism: Conchocele bisecta (assembly GCA_029237695.1). Taxonomy (NCBI): domain Eukaryota; kingdom Metazoa; phylum Mollusca; class Bivalvia; order Lucinida; family Thyasiridae; genus Conchocele; species Conchocele bisecta. Next base: position 103,328,678 of record CM055271.1, read on the forward strand.
CTCCCCGTTTCCGTTTCTCTTTCTTCCCAACTTTCGAACGGCCCTTCATTTTGTATCTTGGCTCAAACTCCATTTTCTGAGGTTTGTTGGACTACAATGTACAATTGATAGCTTGCACGAGTTCAATTATCAAAAATTCAAATTAAACAGATTCAAAATGGGAAAATATCAAGTATTGGTTAACCCTTACAATGACAAATTAAATTTTTCATTTTTCTTATCTAAATCACAATTTGAGAGTACAGTGAAATCGCGATGGCTCGAAATGCCACGGGACTGCACATTTTGTTTGAGTGATCGCATCTTTCGAGCCATCGCATCTTTCGATTTTGTTATATTTGCGGACTACTGTACCCGTCGGATTTAGGAAATAAAGAAAGCCCAATAGAATGTATCCATGTTTTAGATGATTATAATATTTATTCGCAGATTAGTTATCATGCGAAATAAATTACATGTATTTACAAAACTGTCCTTATTTCAAATATTATCAAAGTCGAAAAGGAGAAAAGGTCCAGTATTCACTATAAATAGCGGCGCACTATAATTAATGCAGCAGGTGGTTGTGACGTCACTCGAAACAGTGGTATTTTCAATAGGCGTTTTTCGTTGTAACTCCCGGGTGGCCTCTCGAATAACACGGGAGTTAAAACAAAAAACAACCAATGACGTACGACAGACTCTATTGAATACTCCGAGTGGACGAAACCCAGAATATTTAATAAATTGCCGTATGCCGTTGGGCTGTTATGGGACACAAAACAACAAATTAAGAATACAATAACTTTTATTTCACAAATAATGTACAAGCATAACAATAGTTTCCACAAATTATGTTGAAAGTTTCCGAATAATGTAAATATAGAATTCACAAAAAGATCGCCATCAACTACGTTAACGATCAAATTGCACCACTTTAGGCAATTAACTGCACTTGAAAAGAAATCACATTTCACAGACAGGTAGATCGCGGCTCGGCCTTTGATCGTAATAAGTCGGACGCGGAGGTGTGAAAATTAGCCAAACACAAACTTCGACATCAATTTCGAGTAATCATATAGCAAAATAGTGAGAAATGTGTCCGCGGGACTTGACAATTGTTTCGAGCAATCGCATTTTTCGAGGAGTTGCATTTCGAGCCATCGCATGTAAAATAAATTAAACATATAGGGAAAATTATCGGGACCACGACGCCATTTCGAGCGAGCCCGACATTACGAGCCATCGCATTTCGAGCCATCGCGATTTCACTGTACTTTAGAATCATTTCCAACAGTGGTTTGTCATCAATGTAAGGAAGCTACTGAAGAAGTTTGGTAAGCGTCCAGATGTATTTGTAGAGGATACAATATATACTTCAATAAAGTAGGTCAATGTAGCCAGAATACGACACGGTGGTTAGTGATCAATACGAAGAATCTACTGATGAAGTTTCGTAATCATCACTAATGATCCGACTAGTTACTGATGAAGTTTGGTAATGACTAGTTACTGATGAAGTTTGGTAATGATCCGACTAGTTACTGATGAAGTTTGGTAATGATCCGACTAGTTACTGATGAAGTTTGGCAATGATCCGACTAGTTACTGATGAAGTTTGACGAAGTTTGGAAATGATCCGACTAGTTACTGATGAAGTTTGGTAATGAGCCGACTAACGTAGCAGGAGCTAAGCCTCACACAATCAATCTGCAGTTAAACGAACTACATTGTGGAGTAACAGTGCACGCTGGAAGAGTGTAAAAAGTGTCTTACATGTGCAAAATTTAAATAAGAATTTGGATAAGAAGTATAACGAAAACATGGACAAGCCGGGATCACCCTATATGGACGAAGACGAGAAACAGGTTAAAGAATGTAAGTGAGTGTTTACTTCTTAATTTGTCGTACAAGCCCACAGAACATGCTCTATGATTGTCAGAATCCCGGTCAGAGCCCGAGATTGGAATCCATTACTCACCAGCAGCTTGTTCCTCTCGACAATCTTTGTCTCCATCGTAGATTTGTCCACCTGACCAATGACGCCGGTGTCCAGCTGTATCATCTCAGGCTGAATCTGTGACAACACACATATGGCTATGACTGGAGAAATGGGACTTATGACATTTCGATGGTCTAGTAACATAAGGTCGTAACTGCTATGCTAAAGCATAGCAGTTATGACCTTATGTTACTAGACCATTGATTTGTAATCAGTGTAGCTCCTGATTAAACAGTATACTCTAGTAGCCGGACAACGATCTATATTGCTTGTTAGAAGCATGGCGGGCGTTTCATTGATGGCATGGCGAACAGTGCAGATCCTGATCAGACTGCGGAACACAGGCTGATCTGGATCTGCATTGGTTGCAACACCCATAAGCCCCATTTCTCCAGTCACAGTCGCATATACAGCTACAGATGTTATTGTACACGACATAGACCTACCGTGTAGATCGAGATAAATTGTATTTGTGGCTCTGTGTTATTTAATCAGGAGCTACACTGGTCACAAATCCCATACAGTCGTTTCTGTCAAAATGTTCCGGGTTTATACGTTTACAAAGTGTTGTGCGTTGCGTATCCGTGGAGTTTCCGTTAGTTGAGTTTCAAACCGTGTGTCGTCTACGTGTAATACGTTTTCGGCCATGCGTTGCGTTTCCCCACTTTTGCGCATGCGCGAAAGTCGAACAAACCGTGTTCAACGCATTGAGTTTCAAAAGCGTGTAATCCGTGTACAACGGTTGTAAACGTATACAACGGTTGTAAACAACGTATTGAGTTTCAAAAGCGTGTAATCCGTGTACAACGGTTGTAAACGTATACAACGGTTGTAAACGTATACAACGCTAAGGTAAACCGTTTAAACGATTTAACGCTTTCTTTGAAGAACGGTTACACACTTCTACATGTACACAGCACCGTACAGATGAAACCGTGTTATACGTATAACACGTTTCCACGGGTTTTAACGCATTACACGTTTTGGTATGCCAACCGTGTATCGCGTAGAATGCGCATGTTCAGATCGTTCTTCGTGTGTGTATATATACTTCTAGACTGCAGGGCTTCTAAAATTTTCAGTTTTCCGGTTCTGGACCGATTTTTGAACTCTCAGACCGATTGAGATTTGAAAACTAGTCTTAAAAATCTGTCCGAGAAAAATTGCCAGTCGGCTGCTATTTCGCTATAAACATGATAAAACTTGTAAATTTACCGGTTTTGACCACCAAGTAATTTATGACACATATCCGCGGGCCATATCCGTGTTAAACCAGTGTGCAGCTCGCTGTGTATTCAGTTTCTCCAAATATCGATTTTTCTTAACACACGCGTGGGACAGGTGTATAGCGGATTAGTGACTCAAATAGACTGGCTTCTGATGATGTTAAAATAAAATAAAGAAACTATGCACTGTGTTTATCTGTGTTCGTAATATTTAACCCCAAGTAACCATGGTAACTAACACGGACTATCGGCCCGGGCTATTCCATATTAAGTTAGGAACTGTTACATTACGCTGTATTAGGGGTCATTTTTGTGTATATAAAATGTACATGTACGTAGGAATGCCGCAGATCCTGATTTTGATAAACGACAAGGTAAATCTGTCATGTTAAAAGCGTGACTCATTAGGCATCAGGGATTAGGGATCAATTGAAGTGCTAAATCACACCGCCGATGTACTTTGAACTCGATCTGAGGGTATGTATTCGCGATATTTTAAAAGAGACGAAACAAGGACGCCTCGAAGCGATCGGGGCCGAACAGGTATTCGCGTTAAAACGTGTAACCGTTGTACACGTTTCAACGCTTTCATATAGCTACACGCTTCCAGGTAAAGCGTTGTACACATTTCAGCTCTTTCACCTCGCTACACATCTATACGACAAAGCGTGTTATACGTCTTGAAGCTAAACGTATTACACGCTTTAAAACTAAACGGTTTGACAATGTGTATTACACGTGTACGAACCGTATTATACGTTTCAACAACGTATACAACGCTTTTAGACTAAACGGTTTGACAATGTGTATTACACGTGTACGAATCGTATTATACGTTTAAACAACGTATACAACGCTTTTAAACAAAACTGTTTGACAATGTGTATTACACGTGTACGAACCGTATTATACGGTTAAACAACGTATACCACGCTCCAGCAAACCGTTGCGTTCGCGTTGCATTCGCGTTGCGTTCGCGTTGAGTTTGCAAGTGTTGTCTACGGTGGAACAAAAACGGAGACTGCACTGTAACACCCACGAAACGATCCATGCGTTTTTGGACCCAAGAAGGTTTTTCATGAATAATATTACAGAAACTGTGATATTTTCTGTAGATGATGTCGAAAGTTGGCGAAATTTTCACTTTCACAGCAAATGCAGAACTTTGTATTTGAAAATCAACTTTCAACATTTGTGAAAAATATAAATTCTGTAAAAAAAGATTCATCAGATATCTCACATCTGTCTGAGGTACAATATTACTTGTCTTATATGCGGTATGCGGCTTATACATTTTTGTTTCCGGTGTAGCTCCTGATCAACTAACTACCACACTCCACTAATCTGATATATACTGCTTCATAGAACCATCACGACACAGGTGTTTCATGGATCAAATGGCAAACAATGCAGATCCTGATCAGACTGTGCGGACGTGCAGACTGATCTGGATGCACACTGGTCACCAAACCCATGTGCCCAATTATTTCTCGAGTCACAGTCACAAAGAAAGTTTACCAGTACACGCTACCGAGCAATTTAACCCTTCCTACACTGTTTTTCATTTTTGCTTTAATTCTTAACAAACAAGAAATGCGTCTGTCGAATGCGGATGCCACCTGCAGGATATTTGAGAAACTGTGACAAAGTGGTTAACCGAAAAGTGCGATGGACGGACAGACGGACGGACGTTCTTACATTAGGGTACTTATGTGGCTTATCACATGTTAAATATTAGCCACATAAAACGATTTTTAGCCACATAAAACAATTTTTTAGGTGGATAATTGTAACCAACCCTATCCTTTAACAAGTCCATAACCCTGTGTGGCTAGCCACATAAGTACCCTAATGTGTGCCCGGACGGACGGACGGACGTTCTTACATTAGGGTACTTATGTGGCTTATCACATGTTAAATATTAGCCACATAAAACGTGTGCCCGGACGGACGGACGGACGGACGGTCCAAACACTATATGCCACCCGTTTCTTCGAAACCCGGTGGCATAAAAATTGGTTTTGACAGCACATGAGAATCGTCTCCAGTGGAGACGATTCTCATCTGCTGTCAAAACCAGGTTTTTGTCGAGAAATATTGAAAATAAAACATTTCCCAACGACAGCATTTAATTCAGCGTAGTAAGGGTTAAGGTGATTTCCTAACAAAAGGGCTTCCAGCATGTCCACAAGGCATGCTGCAAACGAGATCCAAGCACTTATAGTTTATTTTCTTTGAATGTTGGTATATGCACGAGTTCCGCAGCGTGCGATATTGCGCGACAATAGGAGCGCAATATTGTTGCGCGGCGGAACGAGTGCCATATATCCATATACAAATCAAATAACCTTTTTTATTATATATATACAACATTCCCAATTTATATGCGCTTCAAAAATATACTAATATAAATAAAATAAATAAATTGGTCATTTAGAAGGAACTATTTTGTGATGTGAAGCGTAGTTCCGGCACTGACCAACATGAGCTCAAAATATTGATGTCTTGCTATCTATCTGATTATGATCTATGAAAGATATTCTGATTTTCATCGGCCACAAGTTGCCATATCAGGGCACACTTCAATAGCACTTCAACATCGGACGACTTGAATTTTTGTATTGATTCCAAATGGGGAAAAAAATATTACGAAGAACCTACATAACTTCAATGTTGATTTGTTCTTAGTGACATTCTACTTTCCATCATATTGTTATTTTGACATTAACCGACTTTGACGTAATACATTTAATAAAATAAATCCACATGAGAATTGGCTACAGATTTGTGAAATATGGAATATGGAAAAAGTATGAATCCAGGCTCCAGATAAGGAATCAGTAATTGAGTATTGTCACTCCATCATTTTTGAAGCAATTGGGTATTTCAAAATTTTAATTGGGTAAAATAAAATCACACTACTGTTTACACATCAACAGACAGCAATTATTGAATGGTTTGCTTCGAAATGAAAACATGTCTTGGCATTTCATTAGAATTGTCTCCTTGGAGACAATTCTAATGAAATACCAAGATGTGTTATCATGGAAAATAAGAAAAATATGCTATATTTGTGGTCGGTTTATTGTTTTCTGCAGCATGATAAAGGTACCACAATTTTTTTATTGCATCTTGATACTCTCTACTTCTGATTTCAATTGGGTTTCTGGCAATTTTAATTGGGTATTTAAGCAAATACGCAGCTGCACTGCATGAATATTACGAACATCATTTTACCACACTTAAGTAGAATTGGGCTGCAATTATAAGGAATAAGCAACATGTTTTGAGACATTATCAGCCAAATAAAAAATTGACCGACTCAATGCCTTCATCCAGTATAGTTGGACTCTTAAAGGAACATGCCCACTCAGTGGGCACAAAATGTTCTATACATCACTCATCAGAGACATTTTCGGGCAAAATAAATATTTATTCACCATTACCCCACGTTTTGATTGGCATTATTATACATTTTATATCAGACGTAAATTTCCACACGGATATCAGGGGCGATAACCATGTTTCCTTAAAATGTTGACAGACATTACTATTTATCATCTGTATTTATTTTTTGATGTGCAATTATCATACCGGTACTTTATAATCTGTCGTAAATATTATTTTTTTAGGTGACACATTTAATTAGTATAAATAATATAAAAAATATCATGTCTCATTTGCATAAGAAAATAGCCTGATACCACCGCCAGTCAATATCAGTAAAATATATATTACTAAATGATTATATATGTATAGCGGGCACTCTAAATTTTATAGAACTGGTGGAATAGTGACACAATTATATACTTATTAATTCCTATAAAGAACATTTCGTGCCTACTGAGTGGGCATGTACCTTTAAAAGCTTATACACAGAAAAAATGTATTAACCTTTTCTAGCAACATCTGGACTTCAGCTTCCCGTCTCTGTTTCTTTGTCTGGTACGGGTTGGCTTCTAGTGCGTCAAAGTTGGCCTCGCCCGCACCTACACATTGATTGATTGAGTGGAGTTTTATGTCCAATCAACAAGTCATATACAGACAGGAATACCTGGGGCCCGTTTCACTAAACTTTGTACGACTAAAATGTTCGCAAGTGTAAATTTAGGATCGTCTGGAAATTTCAATTGATGAATTTACATTTATTCATCATGAGCTGCATATGCCTATGGCTCAATAAATGTAAATCCAATAACTGTTTACAAGAAAACATTGATAATGTGAAATTTACAGACTATCATAATATTGCACTTACAAATATTTTAGTCGTACAAAGTTTAATAATTCCAGCACAAAAATATTTACACAAATTTGTCGTTGTCCAAAATTTATATCCCAGTAAACTTCCACGCCAAACTACTTTCCGTAACTGTGAGGCGCAGTTAAAATAATTCTTAAGAAAACGGAAAATAAACACATTTTCTTGATGAATTTATTTCAAATGCTGGAATTATAAGGAATGAATGGCCTTTTTGTGGAATTTATTGGGGATATAAACTTGGAAAAGTCGCGGGAATACTGGACGAGGCCTTCCGGCCTTCGTCCAGGATTCCTGCGACTTTTCCAAGTTTATACCCCGATAAATTCCACAAAAAGGCCATTCATTCCTATAATGTAGGGTGAGAATAAACTCGGGAGCCATTCAACAAGATGGGAATAGCTATACCAGGGATTCCGCTGGGGAAAATAAATAAATCGCCACTTCAAAAACAAGAGGGCCATGATGGCCCTAACTCGCTCACCTGACTCCATGAACACCAGAGGAGAATGCGACATTGAGTTCATGTGTTTTAAAAACAATTGTGCTATTTTTAGATGGCGGCCATCTTGGATTAGCGATGACCTCCGTTTTAACAACTGAAAAGGCTTCACCCATGGACCATAACTGTGAAGTTTGGCCACCATGGGCCAAGCGGTTCGTGTGAAGAAGAATTTTGAAATCGCTAATAAAAGAACGACCTTTTGACCTTTTGGCGGCCATCTTGGATGACATGACCATCCAATTTGAACAAAAAATGTACCAGAGTGATCGCCTCTCTGATACCTTCAATTTGATATAGACATGACCATATTCGGTGAAAAATAAAATTTGACCCCAATTTGACACCACGGGTCAGGTCCATTTTTGACCCCGGGGTCACCATTTTAACAACTTTGAAAGAGCATTGTACATCGATCATTCCTACCAAGTTTCGTCGAAATCCGGCTAGCGGTTCATGAGAAGAAGATTTTTTAAGAATTTATGCTATTTTTAGACGGCGGCCATCTTGGATTAGCGATGACCTCCATTTTAACAAATCTGAAAAGGCTTCACCCATGGACCATAACTTTTAAGTTTGGCTACCATGGGCCAAGCGGTTCATGTGAAGAATTTTGAAATCTCTAATAAAAGAACGACCTTTTGACCTTTCGGCGGCCATCTTGGATGACATAACAATCTGATTTCGACAAAAAATGCACCAGATCGCCTCATTGATACCTTCAATTTGATATATGACATAACCATATTCAGTTAAAAATAAAATTTGACCCCAATTTGACCCCACGGGCCACGCCCATTTTTGACCCCGGGGTCACCATTTTAACAACTTTGAAAGAGCAATGTACATGGATCATTCCTACCAAGTTTTGTCGAAATCCGGTTGGCGGTTCTTGAGAAGCAGATTTTTTAAGAATTTGTGCTATTTTTAGACGGTGGCCATCTTGGATTACGTAATGACGTCATTTTAACAATTTTGTAATCCCCCGACCATGAAGTTTGGCGACTATATAGGCCCAATGGTTACCGAGGAGAAGACGTTTGAAAATGTTCACGGATGGCGGACGACGACGACGACCGACGACGGACACATTGCGGTAACAATAGCTCACATGAGCTTCGCTCAGGTGAGCTAAAAATAAAACAATTGGCGATAAAAAATGACAATTTTGGAGAAAAAAAATAATATATTTTTCTTTTTTTTAGATTTTTTTTCGAAAATTGTAATTTTTTAACGCCAATTGTTTATTTTTATCGCCAATTGCGAAAGTGGCGATCGCCAGCGGAATCCCTGCTATACACCTGTATGGAGGAACATTGCATATTCTGGAAAATGCTGATGAAATTGGATCTTGACATAGTAAGGCTATATAAGCCATATATGGATGAGGATAAATTAGCACATGAAATTTCAAGTCACTCCATGGTCGTAGATATATGAAAGTGAAAGTGAATATGTTTAATGTCCCAGCAACATATATTATAATTAATACCATATACAGAGAGGTCTACAGTTTAAAGTCTCATCCGACAGACCAGTAGGATGGAAATACTATGTTAGTATTTTTCACACCTAGGGTGAGGATTGACACTCCCAGCCTCCCATATTGAAGTCCAATGCCATATCCCCTAGGCCCGTCCTTGGGTGAGGATTGAACTCACAACCACCAGTATTGAAGTCCAATGCCATATCCCCTAGGCCTGTCCCTGGGTGAGGATTGAACTCACAACCGCCAGTATTGAAGTCCAATGCCGATTTCAAACACACGCACGTATACGGATGCACAACACGCAAATATCATTGTTGATAACTCAAGAGCTCCAGCTAAGGTGCGTAATTTGGAGGTAAATTTCTTATTTCTGCATCAAAAATGGCAAGTTAGGAGTGCTTTAGAATCGTCTCAGAGAGACGATTTTAAAGGACTAGCAACTTGCCATTTTTGATGAAGAAATAACAAAATTTCTCCCAAAGTTGGTCAAACTAGAAATGTGGCCTGTTGGCACACGAATACCCCCACTGGCAGCCAAAGAAAACGAGGCATTTTTGATTATAAGCCATTTAGCCGAGCGTTAAGGTTTCAAACGCATCAAGTCTGTGACCTTGACCCTGGGCATAGTGAGATAATCCATGCATCGGTGTAGAAGATATAGAGCGGAAGGGAATTTCAATAGGTTTGACCTTTGACCTTCAACTGTGACCTTGACCTTGGACGTAGGTGCGTGGTTATTGATCGCGACACACCTTCTCATCATGAGAAACATTTGTGCCAAGCCATTTGATAATCCATGAAATGGTGTAGAAGATATAGAGCAGAAGGGAATTTCAATAGGTTTGACATATGACCTTCAACTGTGACCTTGACCTTGGACGTAGGTGCGTGGTTATTGATCGCGACACACCTTCTCATCCTGAGAAACATTTGTGCCAAGGCATTTGATAATCCATGCATCGGTGTAGAAGATGTAGAGCGGAAGGGAATTTCAATAGGTTTGACCTTTGACCTTCAACTGTGACCTTGACCTTGGACGTAGGTGCGTGGTTATTGATCGCGACACACCTTCTCATCCTTGAGAACATTTGGGGCCAAGGCATTTGATAAACCATGCATCGGTTGATAAGATGTGACGAAAGGGAATTTTCAATAGGTTTAGACCTTTGACCTTCACTGTGACCTTGACCTGTACTAGGTGCGTGGTTATTGATCGTGACACACCTTCTCATCATGAGAAACATTTGTGCCAAGCCATTTGACAATCCATTTGATACTGGAGTTCTGTAACTATGTTGAGACTCGACAAAAAAGTACATTTGATTCTTTGCAGTTTAATGTCCGATCAACAACGAGGCAAAATAGCTATATTTTCAAAATATACTTGTGCAAGCTGGTATTGCAATAGCAATGCAGTGATGGGAACAGTTTCCCAAATGCAAAATCCTGAAAATGGCTAAACAAACGTATTTCTGCACCCACAAATGTGTAAAAGTGTTCTTCCCATGTTGAAACATTAGTATTTTTCTGCAATTATTAGGAATCTAAAATCCTGATGTAACCCTTTCAACACCGCAGGCAACAGTATTGGCAAATAGTGTAGATCCAGATGAGCCAGCTCGTGATGAGCCGTCTCAGCAGGATCTGCAAGTAATTTTCACATTTTTGAGAACAAAAACACCCTCTATTCTTAAATGGACTGGTCAGAAAATCATTTTGTGACAATTGGATTGGTCCGTAAATTAACATATAAAAATGCATTCCAGTTACTTAGGGGTGAAAGGGTTAAAAATCTGCTTTACCTGGCACCAACAGACTGGAGAATCCGTTGCCATGACCGACTCCCAAAACATCTTCATACGGACAGAAGTTTAAGCTGTTGACAGACGACGTCAGGTTGTGTACAAGGTATGGGGCTGGTGCGGCTTTGGTGCAACAGTCTTGAAATATCTGAAATAATAGATGCCGGGCTCCAGATAAGGAATTAGTAATTGGGTATTGTCACTCCATCATTTCTGAAGCAATTGGGTATTTAAAAATTTTAATTGGGTAAAATAAAATCACAACTGTTTACACATCAACAGACAGCAATTATTGAATAGTTTGCTTCAAAATGAAAACATGTCTTGGCATTTCATTAGAATCGTCTCCTTGGAGACAATTCTAATGAAATACCAAGAAATATTTTCATGGAAAATAAGAAAAATATGCTATATTTTTGGTCTGCTTGTGGTTTTCTGCGGCATGATAAAGGTACCACAAATTTGTGTTTGCTTTTTGATACTCGCTACTTCTGATTTCAATTTGGTTTTTGGCAATTTTAATTGGGTATTTAAGCAAATACGCAGCTTATCTGGAGATCAGGATAGATGACCTAGATACAGAATTGTGTCTGTGACTTGAGAACTGGGGCTTATGGGTTTTGCGACCAGATCAGCCTGTGCATCCGCACAGCAGTCTGATCAGGATCTACACTGTTCGACATTCCACCATCAATTAAACACATGTCAAGCTTCTAACAAGAAACATAGATCTTTATTATGCTACAGGTCACAAATCCCATAAGCTCCATTCTCCAGTCATAGCCACAATTGATCAATAAATCGTTTTATAACCATTTACCGACAAAGTCATATACACGGGATTGATTGACTGCTTGTGGTTTTAGGGTTCGTTGGACATGGACCAACGCTATATCTTCTCTTGCCTATCGGCGAGGGATAATAATTTGTGGCTGTGACTGGAGAAATGGGGGTTATGGGTTTTGCGACCAATGCAGATCCAGATCAGACTGCATCCGCACATTCTGATCAGGTCTGTACTGTTTGCCATTCCATCAATGAAACACCCGCATCTTTTTAACAAACAATATAGACTACAGGAGTGTGCTATTTGATCAGGAGCTACAGCGGTCACAAATCCCATAAGCCCAATTTCACCAGTCACAGCCGCCTATCTGTTTGTGATTGTGATGGACACGTATTGTTGGAGTGGCCATTACAGAATCTCAGCCATTTACATAACCGCCTGCATTAACCCTTAAAATGCGGGAAAAGTAAATTGTCGTCTGATGTCCATTTATGTTTAGTCTTCTTTCCCCATAAAAATATGGTTTGGCAACACTTTAGAATCATTTCCATTGGAAATGATTCTAAAGTGTTGTCAAAACATGGTCTTGATGAGAAAAATGGAATATAAAAAAAAAACAGCAGATAACACATTTTATTCAGCATTGTACAGGTTAATCATGCCCAGATTATCAATGTTTCTGACCATCTACTGGCAATGCCCACTCACATTCAATCAGTTTGATTGGGCGAGCCCCGAGCTGTAGCATAGTGCAGGCTCAACCAATCAAGCAGCTTGACTTAAAACACAATATTCAAGTACAGTCTACACTCGTTACCTCAAACTCTCTTTAAGTCAAACTACAGACTACTCAAAGTCACATTCTTGGTCCCCAAGTACATGTATATACAAGTTCCTATATAAAAACTCAAATGTTTGTTAACTCGAAGTGTTTGCCTCAGTCCCATGGACAAATATTGGCAAGATAAGCGCTGGCGGTAGTGTACACCATCTCTGGGATGCCTCCAACACGACTTACAGTGCTCCAGATAAGGTGCGTATTGGAGTATTTTACGCACTTATTTTAGCAGATACGCATTGATTATCAAAAGTGGGAGTACAAATACTCGCAATGTGAAAAAACGCACTGATTTTCAAATTAAGTAGCGAACATGCTAATAAAGTTGAAAATTTACTTTAATAGTTGAGCTTCAAAAAGCAGACAGTGTTTGCTTTTTGCAGCTCAAATAAGTGAATTTGTTTTATTTTTATCTTTTGTTCCCTATTTAATAACGAAGAAAATCAGTAATACATTTTGTAAAAGGAAAATACGCATTGAATTTGAAATCTGGGGGTATAATACTCTTTAGGTACAATACTTATCTGGAGCTCTGGACTTAGCTGCACTGTGAGGATGGGCCATGGCCTAGGGGATATGACATTGGGTCTCAACACTGGATGTTGTGAGTTCAATCCTCACACTAGGCGCGAACAATACTTACACAATATTTCCATCCCACTGGTCTGTCGGATGAGACATTAAACTGTGGTCTCGTCTCTATATGTGGCTGTGACTGGAGAAATTGGGCTTACGGGAAGTTGCAACCAGCATAGATCCAGATCAGCCTGTGCATCCACACAGTCTGATCAGGATCTGCACTGTTCGCCATTGCATCAATGAATAACAAATCATACTTCTAACAAGCAATATAGATCGTTATCATGCTACAGTAATGTGCCGTTTGATCAGGAGGTACACTGGTCACAAAACCCATAAGCCCCATTTCTCCTGTCACAGCCACATACAAGACATGTCATGTGATTTTCTACCTTAGGGCATCTGCATAATTTCATGAAATAAGTTTACAAAATTTACAATATTTTCCATAAATGGCGTCAAAAGTTGACAAAACCTTCAGACTACATGCGCATTATATTCCGCATCTACTCAGAAAATTTTGTTAACTTTTTAATTTTTGTATTTAAATTTTGTAAACGTATTTAATGAAATTACGCAGATGTCCGAAGGTACAAAATCCCATGGTGTGTCTCATAATGACCTTAGCAGTTGCTGCGACATTAAACCAATTCACGTTTTACCTGCACTGTGTTGCCGATGCCTGCGGCCAACATCCCTGTCTGACTGAAGGCCAGATGTCCCGCTCCGGCCGCCATCTTATACGAGTGTAACATCTTGTACGTGCGCAGGTCCCAAATGTTCAACTTCCGATCAATGCCCGACGTCGCCATATACCTGTATATACGTATTAAGGCAAATGTGGACAGAACAAATATTTGCAGGTGATTTGTGGCTGGAGAAATGGGGCTAATGGTATAGGAAAAGTGAATGGGTTTAACGTCCCAGTAACAGGTAAGGTTATAAATATCGCTGATGTTTATAGAGAATAGTAGGTTAGTGCCGTGAATGGGAAAAAATATCCGGCAAGGCTCAAGAATTTCTTTATTTCTCATCAGAAGTATATGTTGTGACCACTCATTTGAACCGTCTCACCGAGACGGTTCAAATGAGTGGTCACAACATATACTTTGGTTCAGAAATAAGGAAAATAGATAGAGAATAGTAGGTTAGTGCCGTGAATGGGAAAAAATATCTGGCAAGGCTCAGGAAACGGGATGGGCGAGGCTCTGCCGAGCACATCCCGTTTCCGTGCCGCGCCAGAAATTTTTTCCCATTCACGGCACTAACCTACTATTCTATTTATCCCGTCAACACCTACAAATGGCTGTAAAATGCAAAAATTGTATTGACTGGATATCAAAAATGTTTCACGGCACCGTGTTTCACGGCACATACGCACTGTGTTGACGGGATAAATATAGAGACGGGACCACAGTTTACAGCCTCATCCGACAGACCAGTGGGATGGAAATACTATGAAAGTATTTTTGATGCCTAAGGCGAGGTTTGAACCCACAACCTCCGGATTGGAAGTCAGGTGTTCTAACCCCTAGGCCACAACCCATCCCTGTGTAGTGTATTGAGGGAACTGTGGACAGAACAAATATATACAGGTGATTTGTGACTGTGGCTGTGACTGGAGACAAGGGGCTAATGGTAGAGGAAATACTGATCGTTAGGTGTAGGTTGCCATACGGTATCACAAGACGTACCGTATACCACATTATTACATGACCGATGATTTCTATTAATGAAATGTCCAATATCGCGTCCGACACATGATTGTGGACATAAACGATATTCACCTGAATATCAGTCTCGGACGAATAATACTCTCGGACTCTTCTCGCGCAACGAGACGAGTCCGAGACTGATATTCAATCACGCAATCAAAGCAGGAGGCAATCCGTGCATTGTTGTATCATATAAGTTCTCATTGCTGTAATATGGGTCATATAATAAAATATTTATCGTCGTTTGAGTCGGTGTACACAAGATTTACAGACTTTTGAAAAGTCGTATTCACCTCGTCCTTCGGCCTCGGTGAATATGACTTTCCTCAGGTTCGTAAATCTCGTGTACACCGACTCAAACGACAATAAGTGTATATTATTCAAGAAATGTTGAAGTTTTTCAGACTGCCGGCATAAATTGGAAATCTTTGGTGCAGGGATATAAAGGCAAGATGGCCACAAATTTTGAAGATATACTTAAGGCATCACGGGACGGTTGAAAATAGGCAAAATTTATAATTTTTCTGATGGTGGCCAGTGACGTATAAAAATCACCGCCTCTTGCAATCAGTAGATGGAGAATGACCGACCCGGGTCGGTCATTCTCCATCTACTGATTGCGAGAGGCAATGATTTTGTCAAAGATCTGACTGTGATTGGAGAACTGAGATTTGATATGGCTTCTATTGCCACTGTCCGCCATTATCGACAGAGACTGACCACAATCCAGAGTTGTCAGAGATACTATTGACAGAGCTCCAGATAAGGCGTATTTGCTTTGACAAATGTATTATGGATTTTCTTCCTTATTAAATAGGGAACAAATGAAGTAAATTTTCAACTTTATTACAGTATTTTCACTACTCAATTTGAAAATCAACGCGTACTTTCACATTGCTGTGAGTATTTTGTACTGCCAATTTTGACAATAAATGCATATTCTGTTAAAATAAGTGTGTAAAATACGCCAATACGCACTTTATCTGGAGCTCTGACGGAGACTGGACAAATGGTGATTATGGATTGAATAACCAGTATACAAATCATCACGACATAGATCCATCCAGTCACAGCCACATATAATCATGGCACAGATACGTACTGTCCTTCCTTATCAATGGAGATGGACCGGACGCCGGAGCCGTGACACAACATCTTCATGACTGGCTGCTTTACGGTGGGACACCACATCGTCACCGTCCCTGCACATACATCGATTTATTTATTGATTGGTTCATATTTAACATCTGTATATTGCATGTACTTCCGTGGAACCACTCTAAACCGGACACCCTGGGAGGTTCCCAGGGTGTTCGGTGTAATGAGGTTTCAGTGCAATTCGGGTATGTAGGAGTATTGCAACCACGTTCATAGTTATACACCGATTGGTTGATTAATTGATTGGTTAGGGTAACATCTATCATAACAATGCCATATGTGACAAGAATTTCAGCAAATTTTAATGTCATATACAGAAAATATCACAATATCTGTAAATATTTTTTCCTGAAAAGTTGCTCATTTTCTTTAAAGGTACAAAATAGCATGGGTTGTCTTACATACAGATGGGAATGCATCTGTATGAACAGATACCCGTTTTTGTTGTTGAACAGACGTACAACACCAATCAGGTGTTTTACGTTTGTTCAACAGCAAAAACGGGTATACAATTGTATGGGCGAATTAATTGATTGGGGTTTTACATCCGTTAAACAGCAATGTCATATACAGCCAGGAATACATCTTTATCAGGCATTGACCTGATACAAACATCCAGGTTACAACAAAGTGAAAACTGACGTTCCATTGGTCGGATGACGTCACGTGACTTTACTGAATGACGGAACGTAAACAAGTCTGCGTTCTTTCCATAGATAACGACGTCATCTGTGGTCATTTTCTAGCATAAAACGTTATCTGATAAATTGAATACCAGGGCCCGGTTGCTCAAAGCTTCTGTTAGCTTAACAGACTGTTAAATCCTTAGCATTGCTAAGGATTTAACAGTCTGTTAAGCTAACAGAGGTTTTGAGCAACCGGGCCCAGGCTATTGACTTTTTATATCAAGTTTATCAGGCTAGGCTCGGAAACTGTACACGTTTCCTAGCCTTACTTAATATCAAAAGTCACTAGCCTGATGTTCTCTATATATGGAGGGATTGATTGATAGGGGCCGTCAACATCATTAGAATTGCCAGTGTTTGTCATTTAAACATTACATCAAACCAACATATTCAACCAATTCTAACGTTAAAATGCCCCAGAAGTTGTTCTAAGGGGAACTAGATTTGTCAGTAAGCGAGGCTTACGGAATACCCCCAAGGTACCCCTAAATATATAGTTATAACATATTTCTCTGATGTTAAGTTTAGTGATGGATGGACGCACAGACGCACGGACGATGTTCCAACGATATGGAGGAACGGGCCATTTCCATTGTTCTAGAAATGGCCCCTTGTTATGAATAGAATAAGGGGCCACACGGAATAAATCAAAGGATTCTTTTGTGTTAGGCTCCTCCCATTGGCCCCTTCATCCCGTTTGGTTGCACGGACCGACAGACGGACAACCTGACTCGAGTATACCCCCCCACGACTCGTTGCGGGGGGTATAATGACTCTTGATTTTCTAAGTTTGACTAGTGAGTCTTTTATATAGGAAATGAAGTTAATGGGTTTAACGTCACAGCAACAGCTAAAGGCCATTTAGGGACGGAACCACAGTTTAAAGTCACATCCGACAGACCAGTGGGACGGAAATACTATTTTTTTGCCCTAGGCAAGGTTTTGCACTCGTAACCTTCAGAACTGAAGTCCTGTATTCTACCCCTGAGCTACAGCCGATCCCCAGTAGCATAAGACTACTGTCTGTTTCACGAAAGCTGCCCAAATTTTACGGCTATATAAACAATTCAAAAACAAGATTTCTTTCGATAATATTAAATTAAAGGAAAAATTAAGAATGAGCCTTCTTTTTATTTCGTGAAATTTGGTCAAATATTGATTTTATTGCGAAAAAAGAATTTCCGCATGTTAAATCCCCATAGACATCTTCACGGAGACATCTTCACGGAGTGAAGATGGGGAGTGAAGATGTCTATGGGGATTTAACATGCGGAAATTTTTTTGAATTTTAGAAATACTGGACCGATTTTTAAAACTTAACTTTTGTTTTCTTAGTTAGATCATATCCAAGCTATCTAGTCAGGTTTCGGAGTCAATTTCCAAAAAAACAGCCGATCCCCAGTAGCATAGACTAGATGGCCGTGGCCCGCATATCACGCCCGCCGACGCTTTGATAGAGTACCAAAAAACTTTAACAAACCAAAAACTTTAAACCAGATGCATGTAAGTACAGATGTCTATATACCGACTATATCACGCTGTCCGCAAGCGGGAGCGACAAATATTGAGAACAACGATCAGATTGTTTGTAAACGACCCAGGTACCTCCAGTGTGTCCGAGACAGGTGACAGCGTTGTTGGGATTCTGACACATCACGTCTAGACGCCCCATCTGGGTACCGTAGCCCGCCACCTTCTCTCCGACTGACACGTCAATGTACGATAAATAACCCTTCGCATTCTGCAATACAATACCTTAGTAGAAGCTACATAAAGTGAACGCCAGAAAAGTTTGCTAATGGGCGTCTCTGCCATTTGTCTCTGCTGATAAATGTGGCTGTGACTGGAAAATGAAAAGTGAAAGCGAAAGTGTTTACCGTCCCACCAACTGCTAAGGACATATAGAGACGGGACCACAGTTTAAAGTCTCATCCAACAGATCAGTGGGATGGAAATAGAAATGGGGCTTCTGACCAGTGTAGCTCCTGGTCAAATAGCATTTCATCAAAATTAACAATGGCCAATCATGTGACTTTAAATCCAGTTGGCGAGTGAAAACTGTGGATTGCACATAGTCTCAATGGTCACTAACCATAGTGGCTCAAATTGGTTGATTTGTTAAGTGCAAATGTTTATTGGTGTCTAACCCTGAGATTTGTGTCTAATTTCTGTTCATAAATGGACTCATCTGAAAATCATTTTGTGACCATTGGATTGGTTGAAAAATTAACGTTATGAAATTCTATTCCAGTTACATAGGGGTGCACGGGTTAAATAAAGTACTTACATGCCTGTGATCCGTTATTTACGAAGGTGTTAAGACTATAAAAACCAACAAATAGTTTCGCAAATAGTTTGCAAATAGTTTCGCATTGACCTTGGGCACAAAAGCCTCATGGCTATAAAATGAAAATATGGATGATGATAAAGAAGTATATGAACTTTTAAGTCAATCCAACTTACGGTTGTAGAGATACCCGAGAACTTTAACGCAAATATTACAAACAGACAGATGGACGGATGGACATACGAAAACTACATACCCTTGATATACTTTGAATGCCGGGGGTATATGAGACACGCCATGTGATTTTGTACCTTCGCACATCAGAGTAATTTCATGAAATATGTTAACAAAATTTATAATAATTTTCGTAAATGGTGTCAAAAGTTGACAAAATTTTCAGAGTACATGCGGAATATTATTCTGCACATACGGAATAATATTCCGCATGTACTCTGAAAATTTTGTCAACTTTTGACTTTATTTATGAAAAATATTGTAAATTTTGTAAAAGGTATTTAATGAAATTACGCACATGTCCGAAGGTGCAAAATCGCATGGCGTGTCTCATGTATGTAAGGTGAACATACCGCAGCAGCGAGCAGGAAGTGGTAGGGCAGAAACTCCATGCGTAGGACGGAGTCGAGAACCTTGAGGCAGTGCAGCTCGATGCCCTGATTGTCATAGATGTACGTCCACTGTTTCTGGGCCACGGCGTACATCGTCTCCTGGTGCAGCCATCTGTCAGGTATCAACGAGGGGAGATCAAAAAGTATGTTGTCTCATCAGGGTCTACATGTTTTGGAAATATTGATTAACCAATTAAACCCGAAAGCCCGCTATAGCAGTTTATACAAACAGTGCAGATCCAGATGAGCCGGCTCGTAACGAGCAGTCTCATCAGGATCTGCACTTTTTTTAAGTAATTTTCATATTTTTGAGAACAAAAACACCCCCTTTTCATAAATGGACTAGTCTGAAAACCATTTTGTGACGGTTGGATTAGTTGCACAATTAACACATCAAAATCCATTCCAGTTAATTAGGGGTGAAAGAGTTAAATGAAATAGATGCATTTGGATCCCCGCATGAATAGTCCCTGATAACAATGGGTATTTGGACGTCTAGTCATCATTTGCGTGTTAATTTCATGGAATAACAAAGTGTGTTCCAAGTGTAATTGTGACCAGTGTAACTCGTCATCACACTCTTGTAACATGATAGTGATCTATATTGCTGATTGGCACTGATGTGGGACAACAAGTCAAAGTGAATGGGTTTAACGCCGCACCAACAGCTAAGGTCATATAGAGATGGGACCACAGTTTAAAGTCTCTTCCGACAGACCAGTGGGATGGAAATACTATGAAAGTATTTTTGATGCCCAAGGCGAGTTTGAACCCACAACCTCTGGACTGGAAGTCATGTGTTCTATCTCCTAGGCCACAACCCATCTCTGATAGCGATCTACATTGCTTGGTAGAAAGAAGCATGATGGGCATTGATGTGGGAAAACAAGTGAAAGTGAAAGGGTTTAACCCAGAGCTCTAGTTAAGGTGCGTAATTTGGAGGTAAATTTCTTATTTCTCCATGAAAAATGGCAAGTTGGGAGTGCTTTAGAATCGTCTCAATGAGACGATTCTAAAGGACTCCCAACTTGCCATTTTTGATAAAGAAATAACAAAAATTTACCCCAAGTTGGTCAAATTACGCAGCTTAACTGGAGCTCTTTTAACCTCCAATCAAAAGCTAAGGTCATATAGACAGGACCAGTTTAAAAAGTCTCATCCGACAGACCAGTGTGATGGAAATACTATGAAAGTATTTTTGATGCCCAAGGCGAGTTTGAACCCACAACCTCCGGATTGGAAGTCAGGGCCCGGTTGTTCAAAACACCAGTTAGCTTAACGGACTGTTAAATCCTTAACGGACTGTTAAATCCTTAACTGAATGGTTAAAATCTCTGTTAAAACAGAGATTTTAACCATTCAGTTAAGGATTTAACAGTCCGTTAAGCTAACAGATGTTTTGAACAACCGGGCCCAGGTGTTCTAACCCCTAATACACAACCCATCCCTGCATTGATGTAGAATTGCGAATAGTGCAGATCCTGATCAGACTGTGCGGATGCACATGCTGATCTGGATTTATACTGGTCGCAAAACACATAAGCCCCATTTCTCCAGTCACAGCCACATATAGAGATGGGGCCACAGTTTTAAAGTGTCATCTGACAGACGAGTGGGATGGAAATACCATTTCTCCAGTCACAGCCACAAATATACAAACAACAGGCACCCACCTTACATCATGAAGAGTCTCCATCACATTGATTTCACAAAGAAGCTTCTTGGTCATCCAGTCTATGGCGGCCACATGACCTTTCCGCCCCCCACAGAGTAGAAACCGTCCATTCCGCGTGTAGTTGATGCGATACGGACCAAAACTGTTCATCGTCAGCTCAAAGAACTGGAAAAAGGTGAAAAAGATTACCGTCCAAAGAATGGATATGGTCATATAGAGATGGGTTTGTTTGTTTATTTATTGGTGTTTAATGGCCTATCAACAGCTAATGTCATTTAAGGCCTTTTCGATCCCGCATTTAACCTGCTGCATTGGGGAGAAAATTACAAAATCAGAACGGACTATTTACACCGAAAAAAATATTATTCAGCCCTGAAACCAGAATAACCTAACCTGGTGCCAGGTCCATACCACACCAAAGTCATAAACCCCTATAAGTAATAGGATTACAAATAATTGTAATACTCAAATTAGGGGTATAATCAGATTCAACATACAAGAATGCCAAATACATACCTGAGGGCGAAACCAGGAGCCTATTTCATCAACATTTCAAAGTATACTTTAGTAGCAAAGTATACTTTGAGGGAGAAATTTTCAATTTTATGATAAATTTATTAATTTTTATTATACTGAATTTATTACATTATCACAGCCAATTTGGCTGTGATAATGTAATAAATTCAGTATAATAATTCTGCATACTTTTAATCATGAAATATATGCATTTGTTAGTTCTATATGAAATAATGCATTTCAGGAAAAATAAATGATTACTCCCTCAAAGTATACTTTGCTAGTAAAGTATACTTTGCAATGTTGATGAAATAGGCTACAGGTCTCCAGTCGGGATTTCGGTAAGAATGAAGCCCGATTGTTAAATTACCCATCACCTACTCCCACCTGCCACCCACCCTTATAGGCATGGAACCTAAGTTTCAAGTCTCATTCAAAACACAATGGGAATAGAATGGAAGCATTTTTTCATGGCAATGCCGGTATTGAAGGCACGACAAATGAAATAATTAGCATGTGTCGAAATAGACTAAATATGCATATATATCCGCCTTGGAAGTGTAATAAATAGGATATTCCATTGTACATGTTTGAATAATACACTCGTACATGTTTAAATAATACACTCGGGCCCGTCGACTTCCGTGCAAGCAACTTGTTCGCTACGCTCACTCTTTGCTTACGCTGAAGCCGACCCACAATTGTGTATTATTTCCCGCTATTCAAAATGTATTATGGAATATCCTCTATGTGCTCGAGTCGTGTATCCCACTGAATATTGATTAATTGATGCGGTAATGAATTGGACGTACTGATGGACAATCGCTGATAAAAGCGATGAAGTAATTCAAATTGTTGTGGTTATTATTGTACAATAGAACACCTTTGTGGTATCCATCAAATTAATACACAAACCAACCTTTTGCGAGCTAGCTACATCCACTGCGCCGGCAATGTCGTGTTGTGTGATTACAGTGGGGTCATCGTCGTGAGTCTCCAGAAACCTGCAATTGGTGATCATAACATTGACTGAATGTGAGGCTAAAATCTACAGATAAAATGTGACAAAACAAACAATAAAGCAGCAACAATAATGATATACCACTCAAAACCTTTGACAGAACGAATCGCAAATTTCTAAGTCATTTGACATGGACATTCAGCACAGGAGCAGCATGGGTGGGCTATAGAGTGAATATGGTCAGCGCTCCAGATAAGGTTTGTGTCTAAAGAGCATTATAACCCCAGATTTCGAATTCAATACGTATTTTACTTTTACAAATTTATTATAGATTTTCTTCCTTATTAAATAGGGAACAAATGATAAAAAATAAAACAAATTAAAAAATTCACTAATTTGAGATGCAAAAAGCAAACAATGTTCGCTTTTTGCAACTCAAATTTTCAACTTTATTACAGTATTTTCACTACTCAATTGGAAAATCAATGTGTATTCTCACATTGCTGCGAGTATTTTTTACTCCCACTTTTGATAATCAATGCGTATTCTGCTAAAATAAGTGTGTAAAATACGCTAAACCTTATCTGGGGCTCTGGTGACAAAACAAACAAGAAAACAGCAACAATGATGGATATACCACCCAAAAACATGGACATTGAGCTCAGTGGCACCATGGGTGGGCTATAGACTGAAATATGGTCAATGACCAATAAAGCATAAGCCAACGTGTTCGATCCCGTATTTAACCTATGTGGTAAATCTTAGTTTCAACAATATTTATTTCAAATTATAGCAAGTGAGAAATATATATATACAAAAACTGAGAACATGATTAGAAAACAAGCTTCTACACTTATGTGAATTCTTCTCCTGCAAGTGGTGAATCTTCGATTGCAGAAGCACATAATTATGAAAACATACACTGGTGGACTTCTGTGTCTGTGACTAACGAATTGGGCTTATGGGCTATGTGACCAGTGTAGCGCCAGATCAGTCTGTGCATGCGTAGTCGGATCAGTACCTGCATTTTTCGCCATTCAGTCAATGAACAACCACTGTCATGCTTCTAACAAGCAATATAGACCATCTTCAGGCTACAGGAGTGTGCTATGTCACCAGGAGTTACGCTGGTCACAAATCATATAAGCCCCATTGCTCCAGTTACAGTCACAAATGTTCTAGGGCCCCCTTTCTCAATTGAACACCCATCGCAATCAAGCTGTTTGATTGGCTGTGCCTGAGCTGTATCACAGCTCAGGCTCAGCCAATCAAGCTGCTTGCTTGCACATCATGACATGTTATACACTGGACATACATTATCCTCGGACCTGTGACACAAAAAATGCACATTACAAAAAATCCATTACCCCACCCACTTGGTCTCATACAGTACTACCTTCTGTATATAAAGAAGATAGTACTGTACGAGACCAAGTGGGTGGACTGGAATCCAAATTCCATGACTTTCAATGACCTTTTCAGAAAAAGAGGCAAATTCCATGACTTTGCAGGCCTGGAATCCATTTTTCCAAATTCCATGACTTTGCAGGAATTTAAGGTGGGAACCCTGTATTTAACACCTCCGTATCGTACCCAGACTCCTCTTGTGCAAGCAGTTCCACCCTGACCGCCTGTTTGACCGCCGTCTTCATTTTCTGTTCACGTTTCCTGTGTACCGACGTGTGGAATCCAGTCCTCATCTTCACCTACAGACAGGGTAACAGCAATGAGCGATCAGCGTTGACAATCGTAATAGCCATTGTACACTATGATGTTTATATAGCATACTTGGATTGACTTGGGGGTAAAATATCAACAGCCTACCGTTGTGGCAGTGATTTTCAAATAAAAATTAGAAATGTGGCATGTCGGCACACGAATGCCCAAGCTGGCAGTCAAAGAAAACGAGACACATTTGAAAACATGGAAACAGAATTATAAGCCATTTACCCAAGCGTTAAGGTTTCGAACGCACCAAGTCTGTGACCTTGACCCTGGGCTTAGCAGGGGCGGGACGAATGTGGATTTGTCACAGGGCGGTAGAGGACCATTGCAGCAATGCGTGTGTGAAATGTGAAGCAGATCCGAGAAAGGAAATTATAAGCCATTTACCCGAGCTTAAGGTTTCGGGATGGACAACATACGTACGCCGGTAAAACTATATGATTCGGTGGCGGGGGGCATAATATTAACTTTTTCCTCCAACTTACCTATTATTTTTCCGAGCGTAATAGGAAACAATTTTTTTTTTGGCCTTACAATGCTGAATGAAATTTAATCGTCTTTATTTTCCATTTTTCTCATCAAAAACATGGTTTGGCTACACTTTAGAAACTAGAGAAAGTGAACAGGGGCTCACGTATACCAGACAAAAAAAAACTACACCGCAATTATTCAAAAAAAATTAACGTAAATTAAGTAATTTGCCGTTGTCCTTGGACATGAAGGCCGCATGGGTGTGGTATGGAATGAAAATATGGATGATGATAAGGAAGTATCAATCTGACTTACCGTTGCAGAGATAATGGGTACCCGAAAACTAACGCAAATCTTACGGATGCAAATTTCTAAGTAATTTGACCTTGACTGTGGACATGAAAGCCGCATGGGTGTGGCATGGAATGAAAATATGGATGATGATGATAAGGAAGTATATTAAGTAACTCATAAAGTTTGAAGTCAGTCCGACTTACCGTTAAAGGGTACGCAAAAACTTTAATGCAAATCTTACGGACGTAAAAGTAATTTGACCTTGGACATGAAGGCCGCATGGGTGTGGTATGGAATGAAAATATGGATGATGATAAGGAAGTATATGAAGTTTTGAGGTCAATCTGACGTACCGTTGCAGAGATAATGGATACCCAAAAACATTAGCGCGGACGGATGGACAAACGGACAGACGGAATTACAAAAACTATATATATTCCCCTTCGTATGCCGTGTGGGTATAATGATTCTAAAGCTGTGTCAAACCATGTTTTTATGGGGAAAAAAGAGACAAACTATAAACCAACAGCAGATGACAATTGACATGTCCCACATTTTAAGGGTTAACATTTAAGTCACTCGCCAAAGAGAAGTAAAATTGTCTGATTTGGTGTTATTTTAGCAGATTCCCCGATTTTTGCCTGAAGGGAATTTATTTTTGCAATTTTCCCAGTTTTCCAGAGTCCGTGGCCACCCTGACTTGACAGGAAGTCTTACATCGGCCATCTTGCCTCTGTCGTATTTCTTCATCTTCTCCTTAGGGACTGGCTTCTCTCCCGGGAACGGGTCTTTCTTCTGGCAAACAATCAAGACACAAGAATAATTGGACCACATAGTGGTACATGATAACATTTGAGAAAAACATTTGATGTTCTACCCAAGAAGATAAGATGTATGCTATCTCATGTTCCGTATTTGCTATAAAATGTTGTTATCTTTCGATAAATATATAATATATTTCTGCAAATATATTTCATGAAAAATCTACTTTATAGGTACAAGATAACAAGGCTGCATCATTTGTACATTCACTTCAACGCATTATGTTCGAATCCTGTATTGCCAGTGAAGCTCCTTAATGTCAACACCACAGACCTGTATAGTGGTACTGGCAAACAATGTAGATCTAGATAAGCCAGTGTCGACTCATCCGGATCTGGGGGGCGTTTCACTAAACTTTGTACGACTAAAATATTTGTAAGTGCAAACTTATGATAGTCTGTAAATTTCACATTAACAATGTTTTCTTGTAAACAATCATTGGATTTGCATTTATTGAGCATAAGCATGCTCAATAAATGTAAATCCATCAATTGAAATTTCCAGACGATCATAAATTTGCACTTACAAACATTTTAGTCATACGAAGTTTAGTGAAACGGGTCCCTGCACTTTTTGCAAGCAAATTTTCATATTTTTGAGAACAAAAACACCGCCTTTTCATAAATGGACTAGTCTGACAATCATTTTGTGACGATTGGATAGGTTGCAAAATTAACATATCAAAATCAAATCAAGTTACTTCGGGAGGGGTTAATTGACTGAAAAGTGAAAGGTTTGAACATGTCATACAGAGGCGGGGCCTCCATTTCAAGTCTTATTTTAAAAGATCAGCGTGATGGGAATCAGAGCTCCAGATAAGCTGCGTATTTGCATAAATACCAAATTAAAATTGCCAAAACCCCAATTGAAATCAGAAGTAGTGAGTATCAAAAAGCAATGAGAACAATTGTGGTACCTTTATCATGCTACAGAAAACAATAAACAGACCACCAATATGGCATATTTTTCTTATTTTTCCATGAAAACACATCTTGGTACACGTATTTCATTAGAATTGTCTCCAAGGAATTGTTAAATAGAGGGAACGAACTGTTATTTCGTGGGAACGAATTAATAAAAAAAATCCATGTCCCCTGCGGGGCTCCGTATAGTTCACCTATGTCAAGTGACATCGAGTCCACATGTTGCTCAATTATCATATTATGTACATTCTCTGAATTTACGATTTGACACAAAACATAAAGCTGAAATCTGTTTTCATTACAACTATTTTCGAGCAGATGCTGCTTACACGTCCCTTGAACATAAAACATATTTACATTAGCTTCCAGCAGCGCTCCAGATAAGGAATTAGTAATTGTGTATTGTCACTCCATCATTTCTGAAGCAATTGTGCATTTCAAAATTTTAACTGGGTAAAATAAAATTACACTACTGTTTATACATCAGCAGACAGCAATTATTGAATAGTTTGCTTCTAAATGAAAACACGTCTTGGCATTTCAATAGAATTGTCTCCTTGGAGACAATTCCAATGAAATACCAACATGTGTTTTCATGGAAAAATATGCTATATTTGTGGTCTGTTTATTGTTTTCTGTAGCATGATAAAGTTACCACAAATTATTCAATGCTTTTTGATACTCACTACTTCTGATTTCAATTGGGTTTTTGGCAATTTTAAATGGGTATTTAAGCAAATACGCACCTTATCTGGAGCTCTGTTCAACTCAACTCAATTGGACACCCACAACACACCAATTGGAGAGATGGCGCTTATGGCCTTTATGCTACACAGTTCAAACACTACATGTACAACCAGACCGGGGGTGTACTGTAGTCGGTAAATGCCTGGGAATCAGCATACCACTTAAAATGGGCTATATATAGAGAATAGTAGGCTAGTGCCGTGAATGGGAAAAAATATCTGGTAAGGCTTAGGAAACGGGCTCTGCCTCAACCATCCCGTTTACGTGCTGCACCAGATATGTTTTCCCATTCACGGCACTAACCTACTATTCTATTTATCCCGTCAACACTACTAACAGCTTTAAAATGCAAAAAATAACCACAGCCGCATCCTCAAAATTAGAGAATCGAACCGCACATATTCATAAGCAGTGATTAGGTTGTATTGACAGGATATCAAAAATGATTCACGGCACAGACGCACTGTTGTCGGGATAAAAAAGTAGACCATCACAGAGTATGAAGAGGTGTGAGGACAAGTTTGATTGTGTGCAGACGAATCTTTCAAAATTACTTTTAGACTTTCCGTAAGTTTTTTCCAACCTAAAATTCATATCCCCTGTGAGTGCAATATACATACTTATCCCGTCAACACAGTGCGTATGTGCCGTGAAACACGGTGCCGTGAAACATTTTTGATATCCAGTCAATTCAATTTTTGTATTTTACAGCCATTTGTTGGTGTTGACGGGATAAATAGAACAGTAGGTTAGTGCCGTGAATGGAAAAAAATATCTGACGCGGCACGGAAACGAGATGTGCTCGGCAGAGCCTCGCCCATCCCGTTTCCTGAGCCTTGCCAGATATTTTTTCCCATTCACGGCACTAACCTACTATTCTCTATATGTACCTTTCTTATTTGCTTTAGTTCTGATTTTTGGCCTTTATGATCAGATTGTGCTTCCGATCTCCTGTGTGCAGACGGTTTCCCACCATGTTGACGTCGTGCCCCATCTTGACGGTTATGTTTCCCATCTTGATGGCTCTGTAGTTCCTTTTGTTTCAACTTCCAGTTTTGTATCCGCTGGAGTTTCTTCACGTTTATTTTGTATACATCCTGCACCTTTGTAGTTTCATCTATCTCGTAGTAGCGCTGGGCTTTAGGCTTTGTTTTGGATTTCATCTTGCGATTCTGAAAAGTCAGAAATTATCATATGTGACTGGAAAAATGAAGCTTACAGGATTTGTGACCAGTGTAGCTCTTGATCAAGTAGCACACTCTGGCAGCCTTATAACAGTCTCCATCAGCCCATGTATTTTTATGATTAAAAGAAAGTCGTAAGAGGGGCGTTTCATTGATGGAATGATGAACAGTGCAGATACTAATCAGACTGTGTGGACACACACTGGAGGCACAAACCATTAGTCTCTGACATTTCTCCAGCCACAGCCACCTTTGATCCCAGGGTCCGACTAATGAAGTTGTGAGCAGTTTATACATGTATTTGTGATTCTGCTGGTATACATGGTATACAGGACAAATATACAATATACGTTTTACTCTGTTTCCTTTCTTTCTGCACGTATCACAGACCCAGCACCTATAAAGGCACTGGGGTCACAGAAATGTGCAGAAAGTGACGAAATTGATCGGTAACAAATATGTTACTTATGATGCTTGTAGGCTTGCATCATATTTCTGAACCCAAATTAGATTTCGCCAAAAATAATGTTTATAATACATGTACAACATGTACTGGAAAATAACTACCGGTACTAGAGTTGCAAACACTTTTTTCTGCAATCCTGTGTTGGCGCTATTGGTAGCTGCAGTAGCCATGTGGCTACTAAAATTAGCCGATGCCATTGTACCAGCTTGATAAAAAATCGAAAATGTGTTCATAGAACACGAATGCCGCACATATCGCTTTGATAATAAACTAGAAAATGTGTTCATAGAACATGAATGCCCCACATAACGTTTTGATAGTAACAAGGCAAAATTCTAAGTCGAAAAGGCGGAGATAATCCATGACCCGGGGATCGAATAAAAAATCGAAATAAACTTTGCGCATCTACTCAACATAAGGAAGCTACATACCAGGTTTCATGCCTGTAGCTAGTTCCGAGTCAGCTTAGAAAATCTCAGCTCTACGGATGTCTTTTAACCCTTATCATGCCTAGCGCGGTAGAGATCCGCGCTGCGGTATATCTCCTCCCACTGCCAAATGTGTAAATTTCAATTTATAAACTAGAAATGGACGCTTGTCGACAAGCGCATGTGTATCCCCCTCCCCAGATACACAAGTAGTTTGAAAAAAGGGTGATCGAGTTATGCTCCGGAGACAAAATCGGTGACGGACAAAGGGAGATAACTAAACAATTAGTGATGCAAGAGTTGTCATTCTTGCGCGACACACCTTTAGGGTCTATGCATGTGTGAAGCTACTGGAGCGCAGAATTATTTGTTAATAGTCCTATATTTATGTACATATATCTGCACAGGTGCACATAATGCCACAATATTTTCAACACAGTTGACGGAAATGTAATATAGAATGTAAATAAAAAAAATAATGCTCGCTACTGGAGCCGAGAATTTTTTTAATAGTCCTATATTTATCTACATATATCTGCACAGGTCCACATACTGCCACAATATTGTCAACACAGTTTAGGTAAATGTAATAATTTAGCTGTATAAATTACCTGTAATAAGTTAGTGGTCATTTAAATTTTTTTAAAAAGAACGTAAAAAAAAAAATTAAAAAAAAATTGAAAAAAAAAGTTGAAAAATAAAAAATAATAATACTTGCTACTGGAGCCCAGAATTTTTTTTTAATAGTCCTATATGTATCTACATATATCTGCACAGGTCCACATAATGCCACAATATTTTCAACACAGTTTACGGAAATGTAATATACAATTTTATTTTTTTTAAATAATGCTCGCTACTGGAGCCCAGAATTTTTGTTAATAGTCCTATATTTATCTACATATATCTGCACAGGTCCACATACTGCCACAATATTGTCAACACAGTTTACGGAAATGTAATAATGTACCTGTATAAATTACCTGTAATAAGTTAGTGGTCAGTTAAAAAATTGAAAAAGAAAAAGAAAGTAAAAAAAAAATGGAAAAAAAAATTAAATTAAAAAAAAGAAAAAGAATAATGCTCCCTACTGGAGCCCAGAATTTTTTTTAATAGTCCTATATTTATCTACATATCATATATACACAGGTCCACATATTCCCACAATATTTTCAACACAGTTTACGGAAATGTAATATAATCATTTACCTGTATAAATTACCTGTAAGTTGTCAGTGGTCAGTTGCACATGCTAGCACATGCACAGGTGAATAGTCTGTATATAGCACTTACCACCTTATGCTACTAGACAAAAATTGAAAAATAATTTGAGAAAAAAAAATGAAAAAAAAAATTGGAAAAAAAAAGTTTAAAAATAATAATGCTTGCTACTGGAGCACAGAATTTTTTTTTAATAGTCCTATATTTATCTACATATATCTGCACAGGTCCACATAATGCCACAATATTTTCAACACAGTTTACGGAAATGTAATATAATCATTTACCTGTATAAATTACCTGTAAGTGGTCAGTGGTCAGTTGCACATGCTAGCACATGCACAGGTGAATAGTCTGTATAAAGCACTTACGACCTTATGCTACTAGACAAAAATTGAAAAATAATTTGAAAAAAAAAATGATGAAAAAATGAAAAAAAAAAAAATGAAAATTTTTTTTTAAAAAAAATGAAAAAAAAAAAAAATAATAAAAAAAGAAGTTTAAAAATAATAATGCTTGCTATTGGAGACCAGATTTTTTTTTAATAGTCCTATATTTATCTACAAAAATCTGCACAGGTCCACATCATGCCACAATATTTTCAACACAGTACCCAATGTAGTGATTTACCTGTATAAATTACCTGGTCAGCAGTGGTCAAGCACTGGACATCTGCACATGCTAGCCCATGCTAGCACATGGTTCTCCCAGTTTCTATTGTTCTCTCTACAGGTAAGGTGTACAGAGCACACGAGAAAAGGTGTACAGAGCAGACGAGAAAACAGGTCTTCATGCATTATTGTCCAGTTTGTAGAGTGCGCAAAACAAAAAAGGGAGATAACTCAAAAATTAGCTATGCAAGAGTTGTCATTCTTGTGCGCGACACACCTCCGGGTCGTGGTCTATGCATGTGTGAAGTTTCATGAAAATATTTCAAAGGGTGGTCGAGTTATGCTCCGGACAGGAAATCAGTGAGCGAAAACAAAAAAGGGAGATAACTTAAAAATTAGCTATGCAAGAGTTGTCATTCTTGTGCACGACACACCTTCGGTTCGTGGTCTAATTGAATGTGTTAAGTTTCATAAAAATATTCCAAAGGGTGGTCGAGTTATGGTCAATCAGTGCGCAAAACAAAAAAAGGGAGATAACTCAAAAATTAGCTATGCAAGAGTTGTCATTCTTGTGCGCGACACACCTTCGGGTCGTGGTCTATGCATGTGTAAAGTTTCATGAAAATATTCCAAAGGGTGGTGGAGTTATGCTCCGGACACGAAATCAGTGCGAGAAACAAAAAAGGGAGATAACTCAAAAATTAGCTATGCAAGAGTTGTCATTCTTGTGCGCGACACACCTTTGGGTCGTGGTCTATGCATGTGTGAAGTTTCATGAAAATATTCCAAAGGGTGTTCGAGTTATGCTCCGGACAAGAAGTGTCTGCGGCGGACGCGGACGCGGCGCGCTGTTAAATCCATAGTATCTCCTCCGGGGGATACAATTATTATGACGTCATTCTGTCTAATAATATTGACCAATCAGTGTGAATAGATGCGTCTATGCACCAAAATAGTCGTGTAGAAATCCATTCTTTTGTTGGCTTGGAATTTCCAATAAAATGGCGGAAAATACGGAAAGAAGAATGAATGTGAATGTAATTGGATTTCACCAATAAAAATTATACCTAAAGAAAGCTTGTTCAATTTTCTTCAAATGATATGCAGGCTACCAAGAGGTAAAATAGCAGTACATGATAGTAATTACATGATTAAACAGGACAGTAACACATTTACTGCAGTAATCATATCCCCTGTGTAAATAGCCTGGCAGTGGCTGTGTAGATAAGCGATTTAGGCTGGGGCATGATAAGGGTTAATATTTTATCTGTCTTTTATATTCTCTGTAACCGAATACAAAAGACAGATGAAATATTAAAAGACATCCGTAGAGCTGAGATTTTCTAAGCTAGTTCTGAGTACACAACTCTAATTACATTTCATTACATAAGAGTTATGATGGAGTAGTCTTTCCAAATGTGCGTTTAAAACGTTCTTGTTTACTTTCTACTTTGTGGAGAGTGATCTAAGAATTTTTCTAATACACACTTTATTAGGTAAGTTTATGGTAATACCATGCATGTTTTTTCTATATTTTAGTGCGCTGTGTAGCCTGGTGTAGCGATATAGTGCAACCTGTTGCCTATAAAGGGAAAAAATGCAGCTAGTCTGTAGCTAGTACGGTTTAAAAGTTTTACGAGTTATAAGGCAAAATTGGGAAAAAATAAGTTGACTAGAGGGAGATAATCCCATGACCCGGGGGTCGAATAAAAATAAACTTTGCGCATCTATTATCTACTCGTCATAAGGAAGCTACATACCAAGTTTCAGGTGTGTAGCTATTAGGGTTTAAAATTTTACGAATTACAAGCCAAAATTGCTAGAAAAGGGGGGAGGGTATAGTCCAATACTCAGGGGTCGAATCAAAAATCAAAATAAGCTTTGCGCATCCACTCATCATAAGGAAGCTACATACCAAGTTTCAGGTCTGTAGCTAGTACGGTTGAAAAGTTTTACGAGTTACATTTACAAGGTTGGTGACGGACGGATGGGACAGACAAGGGTAAGAATAAATGCCCCCTTATGAATATAGCGACACATAATCGTTGAGACCGGCTCCTGTGGTTCATCCCAAGGCATAAAGTTATGAAGTATTTCTAAGGGGGAAAAGCGTCGCCCGATGTGGGGTTTGAACCCATGACCCCCGTAACACTAGCACGGCGCTCAGACCAACTGAGCTAACCGGGCGATCTTGTCTCACCACACCGGACACTACACTCCTCCCCTACTTATCCTTTGGGAGCAAGGCATCAACCTCACAGCTTCATGAGGAGTAGTCTGGAAGTCGGACTTCATCCATTTTGCGCACCTGCACGCTATAATTATCTCCCCTGTCGAGGAGCGCCGGGGGGAAATCTGACCCGTTTCATATATAATTTAATCATTTTTGAACGCTTCAAGTTCAAACAACTAAATTACAATCGCTAAATCAAATTTAAGTGCAGATTTATAATGTTAAATGGTCATTAAAAAATATTCCTATCACCATTTAGTACTTTCGTAGTTCTAAATGTGAAACATTCTGGCATAAACTTCCAGAATAGCCTGCAACCCGAAGTAACCCAGGCACAATCACGTTTACTTCCGACACCATTCAAGTATTTCTAAGGGGAGAAAGTGTCGCCCGATGTGGGGTTTGAACCCACAACCCCCGCAACACTAGGAACGGCGCTCTTACCAACTGAGCTAACCGGGCGATCATGTCTCACCACCACACCGGACACTACAGAGTAGTTACAATAGACCAACATGCCATGTCTCTAGATCATGCTTAACTTCTATTTTTCATTATCTGAATTTTATAATTTATTATTTACTTTGCTATAGAGACTGGCTTCCATCCCATTGCACATAGCGAAATATACGGTAGTAAAGCCATAGTGCTATGTCTACAGTTACAACTACAAGAGCCTATGATGGGAATTTAACATTGGGGGGCTAAAACTTTTTTTTAAAAGCTACAGTGGAATTAAACGCATTGTCCTGTACCTGACTAATATTTTCTGTCAATGTCATTTTAGTTGATTCATTCTCCTCCATTGTGTACATCTACAAAAGTGTATTTTGTTTTTGGCATGTGGTTTTCTTTTTTGTTGTTGTTGTTGTTGTCGTTGAGCTTCCCGCGCTGATTTTTCGCGGCACCGTATTAAAATACGTTGTACAATGTCATGTAGTTGTGGTCTTAAAAGTATTAAAAACGTATTAAGAATATATTTAAAGTTTGTAAGATATTGTGCACGTAATTCTAAACAACTGTACATATATACACACATTTGCACTGGCTATGAGTTTTATCACAACTTTTTACATTTAAAATATTTAATTTCTCATATCTGTAGAACTGTAGGCATAGTAGGTATCATCATGTAGCTTGTAGGTATCATCATGTAGCTTATAGTGGTGGGTGAGCTGGTTTCCGTGGAGACGATTTATTCTTTCAGCGGATGTATCCTTTGGTCGCTCCATATATATTGGAAAATTCGATGTTGCAGTCACTGGTCCCACATTTGTTACTACAGCATTTTATCTTGTTTATTTATCAATTAACCACTATACAATTTAGATACCTAGCCTCTGTGTGCCTATAGTCTAAAGGAATGAACAGTTAAAAGCAATTAAGATATTTAGTTTAAGAGTAAAATACAATGTATGTTACATTGCAGTCGTTAGTCACTTGTACATATTCACAGTGTTCCAGGCTTTACTGTAAAGTGTATAATATCGTAGTGTTAAAATATTGATAAAAAGCACCACAAGGTATTCTAGATCCTTGAATATCACATATTCCACCGCACATATCCGACCCATTAACCCCATTAAGATTAAAATACGACGTATGTCACAGTGCAAGCAATTGTCACTAGTAACCATTACCGCCATCCAGGCTTCATGATAAGTATGAGTCTACGATGTTAAGATATATATATTTAAGATCCCAGTATCGTATGTAGCATTTTCCATCACGTATATGCAACCAACTATCCCCGTTTCATTTACATTAAAACTCAATATAAGATATTTGTTGTTTATCCACTTAAATGTGCAGAGGCACAAAGTCGTCTATAATTAGGAGATATTTAAAACTAAAATAATTATGAATAACAAAATAAAAGAAACCCATCTTACATGAATATGGAGATGAATATTCATCTATGTAGATAGCGCTGCATTATAATGCTGCTACCATAAGTGTTGCACTGTGTTACCATGGTTACCGTTAATCAGTCCCTAGCCAATGACAACACCTGATCCGCGAGAGCTTGGACTAAAAATCATATAAAATGTGTACGTGGTTGAAAGTTAACAGGATTACCTGTATGTTATGAATGTCTAAGTCTAATAAGAGACAATAACCACCATAGACCCCCTAATATTATTCTACAAGTCACTGGCATTACCGTGCTTTCTACACGGTTTACAATATATTGTTGTGGTAATGTAAATACAAGCACGTAATAATAGCCGGCCAATGGTTATGGCTTCGGGGATGATAAGACAAGAGCACATCGTAATAGATACCGGAAACCAAAGCTCATGCTAAGGTGCGTAACTCTCCAGAGCAAATCCTCAATCCCCCACTCAAATGACAAGCCCCGAGTGCCCTAGAATCAGCCGACAGAGACGACTCCAGCGGACCCACAGCCAGTCGAGAAGGGACAAGAAAAGCACACCCTGAATTTATCAAATTACGCACCCCAAGCAGAGCCCCGTTGCGGCCACATGAACATGTATACATGTATTATCAACATCAATTATTTACGGCGTCTTGTAATTCTCTTTCCATCTCTCTTCAGTTGCAGTAAGGACATTCTCCTCTGATGTAGGGCGAAAACACATTCTCTGGTCGTCAATTCCAGGGCATGGAACATGTCTTGATTGACAGTTAGCAGCACATTGAGCGAAGGCAACGATGGATCCAGGCAAAGTGCAGTTAGTAGGTCCGGGGTAAGAATTATGTACTCTACTATGATCCTGTTTTCTGACTGCAGAATCTTTCGGATCTTGTTCAGGTGGGGCTGCCTCTCTTCTGCAAGTGCCGGGCACACCGCAATGAAGTGTTCCGTTGA
Organism: Conchocele bisecta; assembly: GCA_029237695.1. Taxonomy (NCBI): domain Eukaryota; kingdom Metazoa; phylum Mollusca; class Bivalvia; order Lucinida; family Thyasiridae; genus Conchocele; species Conchocele bisecta. The sequence continues at coordinate 103,365,725 of CM055271.1, forward strand.
TTCGTTTTCTAATCCACACATCAGGCAGATGGCCGAATCTGTAGATTTCCAGTATTTCGACCTTGTCTTCTGCAGGACATAGCTGCCTGTTATTACTTTGGCTTTTATACTCGCCCTTTTGATGTCTCGGTCATTATTTCTGGCTGTTCTCCATACAGTGTGTGCTACACCAACTTCTACTTTCCCTACGTTGATGTACCTCAGATAATCCTTCGTTGTGATGTTCTCTCTCAGGTTTTTTATCCATATACTCTCTACATTTGTGCGCACTATTCTCTTCCAGCTATCTTTACTTGGCAAGTCATTCATAAGTTCATACACACTAGGTAGGTGGTACTTGTGAAGCAGGTGGCGTAAGTCAACAAACCAACTATGCTCACTCTCCATATCCTTGATGGCAAACTGCCGCTCTGCGATTTCCCTTTCGACTGTTGTTTCTCCTGCCAATATTACTCGTAATAGAAGCAATTTCTTCTTTTCCATCATAACCGGAAGGGGAAGTACCCCAGACATAGCGTATACGGCAACATCAGAGCAGTTCATCGGGAGAGCTTGAATATTTTTCAGGAATTTTTTCTGGTAACCCTCCAGCTTCCCGATATCTGCATGGCTTCCGACTATAGTCTCCAATCCATACATCAACCTAGGTAGTATGTACTGGTTATATATGTCAAATCCTATTGATGGGCTCAGACCCGAGTTTCCGTGTAATCCTGCTCCCATGAGTGCATAGCTCGTAGTTCTGGCCAGTTTCACTCTCCTATCAACATCTACACTGTTTTTATTTGTTCTTGTCATTCCGAGGTGAGTGACGTCCTTAACTATCTCTACTAGGCTACCGCCTACTTCTATTCTCTGTGTGTTCTTAGCACCATTCCATATCACGGTGGCGCTCTTAGTCGGGTTTATGTTGTATCGATGGTCGTGGGAGAATTGTTGGACCTTATTCGCCATTTGTTGCAGGTCACTCCGTGTATGGGATATCAGTGCCACATCATCGGCTACGGTAATATGTGGGATAGGTATGCTTCCTAAAGCGGCTCCTTTGCAGTTTGTCTCTAAGGACAGTAACAATGGGTTGTTGTATCTCTTACAATGAACTGCGGACAGCACACCGCCCTGCCTGACACCCTGATCTATGGGAATTTGGTTGGAAACGTCACCACTCCATTTTACCATGCTTTTCATATCACCGTACATTTCTTTCAATAACAGCCACATTTCTCCACCAACGCCATCAAGAAATAGTCGTCTTAGTAGAATGTCGTGATTCACAACATCGAAAGCTTTCTGTGCATCCAATGTTGTCACAAACAAGGCTGTCTTGTTATCTGAAGCTTCTGCGATCAGCTCTGTCAGTATAAACGCTGCATTTGTAGATGACGACTGTTTCGTGAACCCCTTCTGGAGTTTTGATTGTGTACATTCAAGCTTTACATTCAGACGTTGTGAAATTACCTTTTCTGTGACTTTTAATAAGACTGGTGTTACGGTGATTCCTCTGTAGTTTGTTGGGATATCCTTCGGTCCTTTCTTGTGCACTGGGGTGACTAGCCCCTCCTTAAGGGCAGGTGGCACCTTTCCAGACTTAAACAGCTGATTCACAAGGTACTTCACAGCTTCTGTGACTACTTCTCTTCCCACCCTTCTTCAGGTGTTCCGCGGTGAGACATAGTGTATCCATAGCTTTGTTGTTATTCAGCGATGCAATTGCGTTCCTAATTTGTTCAGAGGTTGCAGGTTCAATAGGTGCATCTAGCCTTCTACAGTAGTCTTCTATGATCTGGATGTCATCTTTCGATGCGGCTAAGAAAGGGTCATTATAGTCGCTGGAATGTTTGGTCGATCCAAGTTCGTGGAAATACTCCTGCCATGCCTGCAGTATGTCCTCTGGTTCAGTCCACACTTGGTCATTATACTTCAGTTTCGATGTAGCAGTTCCTGTATTGCTTCTTTGTAGTCTTATTACTTTGTGGAATGTACTGGGGTGGGGTCATGATTATTCAATTCTGCAATAATATTCTCTTGTTCACAATGTACTTCCTGGCGCTGAAGTTTTCTTAGTTTACAGCGAGTGTTTGATTTCTGGACTCTCAGTGGGTGGTCACCTGGGGGTCGCCCAGCCATCTTCCATTGCCAAAAAGCCACCTTATTTGCCTTAATTGCTTCTTTCACTTGTTTACTGTTCGTAGTATTATGTTTCCTGGTTTTTATCTCTTTGTATAGGGTATATCCTGGAATAGATGCCTCTGTGGCCTCCACCAGTGAAGTAGACAGTTTTTGTGTGAACAATTCCACCTCGTATATAGACGTGGCATCATGATCTGGTATCACAACTTTACCGGCAATCATTTCCTGATATTTTGAGTCATCACACTTACTCCACTTTGGTTTTGGCTTCAGTACATGTGTCTTCCCGTTATTGGGGTTGGGTGTCCTATCAAAGCCCGTCAGTTCTGCAGTCACTGCAAAGTGGTCCGACGTGTTTTTCGGGTCACCATACTCTATTGTGACTTTGTTCAATCTGGCAGCATCGCTGCGTGGCATCATGATGTAATCTATTTCCGATTTAAACTCACTATTGAACTGACAGACATATGTATGGTCTCCATTTTGTTTACTTACTAGGGTCTGCTCTTCACAGAATTCCTTAAATACTGTATCCCTTGGGACATGCTTACGCAATTGTAGGGAGGCATTCATGTCACCGCATAGAACAATTATATAATCCTGATATTTGGTAATTATCTCACACAGCTCATCAATGACTTCCTCAAATTCGTCCTCTGCAAGTCTACTACCTCTAGATGGCATGTATACATTTATAATGCACAATGAGGGCTTTGTCCTAAGTATCGAAACTTGAAGCCTGTTACTACCATCAGTTCGCTCCTCAACCATGTGTCCTAAATGTTCCGCAAATAACGTTGCTACCCCAACGTTGTATGGCTGTAATTCAGGCGCTTATTTTTAGTCTCAATCTCTATACAGAGAGAGAGAGAGAGAGCGAAGGGCAGGCAGGCAGGTTTAAATGGTTTCACTCAACAATTGTTTTGTAGAAGAATGATTGATTAAGCAGTTCAAGTTTGCATTGATTTATTGCGAAACATATGGCATTGTTTGTCACATATCTATTCACTGAATTGGATAAGACATATCATTTAATGTCAGTGGCACGAACTTGCAGTTTTTCTTTGATATGAGTTATAAACTCGGAGCATGGCATCGATGACAACTGCCTTTCGACAACTTTGTAGTAGAAGACCAATTTGCTATTTCGGTTTTTCAGCTGGGTTATCTCATCCAGCATGTCGGTGATGCATCCTTAATTCTTCCATGTATCTGTAGTCTCCAGTAATGAAAACGACTGCTTGTCCGTGTACCTTTGTTCAGCCGTTCTATATCTTTCACATAGTACTAGTCCCATACCATTGATCCATATTATACGATAGAGCGAACGAGGGCTAAGTATGCCGTATTGGGACAATCTTAATTCTGGGCAATGATTCATGTTGTTTCTTCTCATGCAATGTATTATTACACAGAGCCTTTGACAGCATTGTTCAGACACACCCCAGTTGACGTGTACCTGGTCTAAAAATGTATATACGACAAGCATGCTGGCACAAAGTCAACCAGGTGGCAGTGGCTTGTTTTTTAATGTGGCGAAAACCGGAGCCCGGAGAATAACCACAGTGAGCTTGCACGAACAGACACATACCTCCGGACAGAAGTCAGTACACGTACAGATACAGTGGTTTAGCTGACCAGGCATCCAAATATTAACGTCATAGGTTTCATTTAATTTCCATAACAAATAGTGTCTATTACAAATTTAAATGATGTTCTGAATAAGTTGAAGTTTTATAATTTCCATTGTTGTTCGGTCAGCATCTCCCATTGTATGCTACCTAAAGGGCCCTGTGTCTCAGATGTAGATGACATGTGAGCACAGACATTAATATTTGTAACACGGCATTTCATGATGATAGATTTGTATCGGTTTCTATGGGTCACCTAAAATAAGGAAATAAAAAAAGGTTTCTTAATGCGTTGCAACAGCTAGTTTTGCTAAATATATCATTCATACAGAGTTTCAAGCGGGTGTGTCTTTGTGACTAATCTGCAGCAAACCGATAGAAAGTGGCAACTAAATATGTGAAATAAATTTACGTCACTACTATGGTGCTTTTAGCAAAGTTAACTTTAGCATGGAATTTCCTCGATTTGCTGTTTCGGACATCAAAAGCGGACAAACTAACTTCTCTAATTGTAACATTTTATCCCCGGAAAAATATATTTTTCTGGTATGCAACTCTTTCAAAGCGAGGCCACGGGTTGTCCACAGCACCTAGGAGCAATATGTTGTGACTGTCCCACGAATGACCATGAAATAGCCGTTTTATTGCCCAACCTGTAATATAGCGTATGTGATACAATGAACGTCAATTTGGGATGGGGCTCATCGACTGACCAATATCAATTGTGCCGTATATTTTATAACGAAATCTTCGAAAAAATCAGTGAAAATAGTTTTGACTATTCCACAGGCACGTGGAACTATTGCCCAGGCACGTGTAACTATTTCTCAAAAACACGTCAAAACCAGGAAAATAGTCAAAACTATGTAATATCAACTTTTATAGAGTGTCCGGTAATAATTCGGTAATGTTCTTTAATATCTTTAATTTCTAAAGGAATGACGGTCGTAAAATAATGAAATACAGCGCAGTAAAACGCACACAGACTTAAGGATTCAGATTGTTTGTCATTTAAAAGTGTATACACTTTCGAATATAACATATACACTCATATATTGTATATAAACATAATACATATATTTAAATTTCAAGAGGTACATGATGTATTAGAAAGTAATATTTTATAGAGATATAGAATGAGGAGAATAGTAAAGTAGAGAGGAAGACGATGAAGAAAACTTATTTGTACTTGGTAATGCGATCCCCGTGTTTTCAATGATAATGTATGTTTTATATATGTATATATTCGCATATGTTTATGGTATGCTAATAATGTATTCGTTTTGTTTCTTAATTGATAAAAGCCCCATAAATTGTCAAATTGTTCCTTTAACTTAAACATTTGAATGGAAATATTTTCCGTGCTACTTGATACAGGGTATGCATCTCCCAGTGCATACGATCTGCCAAAGGCTTCTATAGTGATATCGAGGACTTCAATGATCCAACTTTGTTTATTACTTTAAAATTATTCGACACCGTTACCGTTTTCACAAACCCGTACCACTTTATCAAAGTTTCACCACCAAAACGGTCATCTTGTCGAGGGATATATTAGCAATATAAAGGTCTGGTGCCATCAGAGATCGCCCACCCACAATTTTACTTTTGAGTACGATTAAGGGTAGTCGTTTATTTTCTGTATACAGTTATTGCAAATATTTACGGAATATACGACCTTTCGATTCTACAAAATGCTGCTATAAGCATGCCCATTGTTAATTACCACTTCCATTGCACGGTGACTGATAACCAAAGCACTCAATGATTAGTGTTTCAGAAACCCGTTCGGTATGCTTACTTAGGTGGTCGTGCCATTGGATTACCAGTCATTCGCTATTAAGAGAATTACTTCCTTTTGCTCAAACAAACGTAGTGTTGGATGTTTGCTCCTTCGATGTTGTTTTTTTGTATCATACGGCTCTTTTCTTTTTCTATTACTTTGCAATGTTTTCGGGTTAATAAGTTACTGTTTCGTAGCTATTTGTTATTATGTATTGTCCTGTAAAACTGGTGACGTGGTAGTCATAGTACGGTACTATAATCTAGCACTGTAGTCCCTTCGTTTGTGGCTTGAGTTTTGTGTCGTCATAATGTCCTCTTTTTTATATTTCACTTTTAAGTTTTTATTCGTTAAACTTATGTTCAAAATATTATCTCTTATTTCATATATACTTTGGTAGATTTCCATTGCGAATATTTCGTCCTTTTTTGTCCATGATGTTAATCGTTTTTGATTACCTTGTATGTGTTGTTCTCTTGAACATATATCCATTTGGTTTATACAAGTATCGGTGTACCTGCATGCGGTCATCTTAGTGTCGCTTCGTTGGTGACGCTTTGTGTCTACAGCAAGTATGGTTATGCAATGTGATCCCTATCAGTTTCGTGTAATTGAGATTGGACTCCTGGCTGGATATGCTATGAATTTATACATATGTACTATGTACATATGATAGTACATATGTTTTGATTACTCCTCGGAGTCTATGTGGACCTATGCTGTGATTAGCTATGTAATGCATGTTGGCCGGCGTTGGGTCAAGTAACTTCCAGACGATCGTTAGACATCAGACATAGACACATTGTGTGACATCAGCCATCTGTTCTTGGCATTGACGTTCTGAGCTACAGCTTCAGTTATGCTACCTAACTGCGACCGGACCGCTATGCAGTTATTTAGATAGCGACGTATATGCTTAGAGGTTGTGTTTGACAAAAGTCATTGCTCACTTGACTTAGGTTTTATTTTCTTCGACATTTATTTGCATGTTATTGATGTATGTATTATTTATGTTAATAAAAGCTGATATCGCAGAGTTTCTGGGTGACTTTACGGTTCCCTACAACAATATCCCGACGACACCTGCAGCTCCGGAGTTTCACTGAGATCGATAGCCATTGGGGCATTTTATGCTCGGCCCATTGTTATATCTCTGTATGTCCAGTATATTTTGTTTTCAGAGGGTGCGCGCTCTACATAATTAAACGGATTATATATATACAGCTAAATCCGTCAATGCATATGTGTACAATCCCGTCTCTCACCCTAGTGTTGAAGTTAAATAAAAAATACCAGAAGTAGTCGGGATTGTGTGGTCGGAAGGCAGGCCAACAATAATGAGTGCATCAAGCTTAAGAGTCAGCGCGGCACTGGTTAAACAGGATTCATCGGTGAAGCGAGTTCCACCGGAGCCAGACCAATTGTTAACCTATCTTCTATCCACTCACAATACATGTACACTATTCACTCACTACTGCTAAAGCTATTCTACGAGTTTATAATACATAGTAGCATGTTGGGATTGAGGTGGGTAGAACCCCGTACACTCGTTGGGTGGAATTACTTTTATGTTAATATTGGATATGCAGCAATTGCAAGGCGACGGGAACAATAGGTGGCGGCCAAGCTTATACTGACACCGCGCCCCCACCCCACACTCCTACAAACGAGACCCCGTTCCCAGCTGGTCTGTTCGTGTGTTAATATAATGTCCAGCATGGGGTAGCAGCTTGCAAGAGATCGTTAAACTGTTCTAGACTTGGCTTTTTGTTTGATGTCAATTGTCCGTATATTAGGCAGTAACGTTCTGAGCTACTTCGATACACTTGTGCTACCCACTCATCCGGCAGGGTATCATATTAATGTTTTGAATTTGATGAACCTGTGTGATTAATTATATTCATGTTTGGTTGTTTCTAACTGACTGAGTCGTGATGGTGTGAGACCTATGATACTCGCCAGGTTCGACAATTAAAAAAAAAGTTACAAGTGCAGTTATGTCACACAGTATAGTTTCCAGATATGGAATGGAGACAATGGGGTATACTGTCACGGACGTAACTTAACTGAGCCACTATATCTGGGTTTTATTTGGTTCCTACCCTCAATGCCGGTGTATACATGTTTACATGTATTGTATTTTAGAGTAGTATCCATTGTATAATTTACTTGTGAAGATTTATTTGTGTGGCAACAGTATTATGTTTTATTTCAGTACCCTGTCGCCTTAATATATATATATTTAGTACAGCTATGTGTATTTCCGTGTCACATTCTTTAGGGAGGGGGGTATTAAAATACATTCTAACATGTTAATACAGATCAGCCATTGGACAATAAATAACTAACCTTTGTTCACATGTGCTCCTTAGTAACAGGGTCATTTCTGTGGTAATTTACTAATTGGGAAGCCAAAACGAGGCTGCTATAGACCGGGAATTGCTTTTCTAATGTTCGACTGTATATGGATCGAGATATGCTATGATATTATTTTTAAGCAAACAGAGCTAAATATTCTCTTGCAGATTCATGTATTGGTCAGAAGAAGAAACAGTGGTCCAGTTCTTCTATTTCTTCTTCATCGCACTGCCTACACTTTATATCTTGAAGGCTTCTCGACCGCTGCTGCGCACGTGTCATGTGTTTATCATTATGTATAGTGCGTTGGTTTCTTCCATCCTGGGCTTATATGTGTCTCCACATGGTGTGTAATCCGTTTTATCGTAATTGAAGCAAAGTTATAAAGTTGTTTATCCCATGTATCTGAGTGAAACATATACAATTTTAACTTTTGTTCAACAAAAATTCTGAAAACCAATGTTTACTACTCATGTTTCATTTGCCATAGTAATTAATATCGTCCAAGAAACGCATTTGTAATTGTTCTATTTGAATACAAATGCGGTATGAAAAATATAATAAGATGACATCTCATTTCTCTCACACACCACCCCTGTCTCTCCATCCGTCTATCTCGCCCTTTCTCTCTCTTTCTCTCTCTCTCTCTCTTTCTCTCTCTCTGTCACCGCCCTACCTTCTCTCTCGATGTCTCTCTCATTAGCTTCCTCTCAATACATATATATACCTCCTCCTTCACCCCTCACTCGACAAATCTCTCTCTCTCTCTCTCTTTCTCTCTCTCTCCCTCACTCCGCTCCTCTCTAAGAGAGGAGATAGATAGATATATATATATAGATAGATAGATAGATAGATAGATAGTAGATAGATAGATATAGATAGATAGATATAGATAGATAGATAGATAGTGTGTGTGCGCGTGTGTGTGTGTGTGTGTATGTCCACCCAATTGGAGTTCTTCAATCAAGTCCACCTATTTTCGTTTTCGCTGTCAAGAAAGAAAAAAACACATGCAGTATTTAATTTAATTACAACACACTACATGGTATCAATACTTCAAGATTTATATATGTGATTTACCAACTTTGTTCTTTTTTTCAGACGGTGATAAAGATAATGCAATACATGCCTGTTACAGTGAAACAAATACTGTTCTTCGCACCCAGCACAACTCGTCCCAAACGGCCAATGCCAGCAATGGGTGATTGTGGCATTTGTGACAACTGTTGCTCCTGATGAAATAACTATCTCCTGTAGCCTGAAAACAATCTAGTTTTTTTATTAGAAGCGGGACGGGTGCTTCATTGATGGAATGGCGAACAATGCAGATTCTGATCAGATTGTGCGGATGCACAGGCTGATCTGGATCTACACTGGTCTAGTGCCAGTAGTGATCACAAAGCACATAAGCCCCATTTCACATGAAAATAATGCCAATCCGGTTGATATTTTGGTATAAACTGTGTAAGTGTCCTGATTTTGACACTAAACTAGAAAAAGTCGATGGCGCGCCATCGCAATATACCCACTTTCCCCAAATGCTAAGTCCGAAAGGGGGAGGTAATCCATGATGGAGGGTCGGATAAAAAATCCGAATTCACTTTGCGCATCAGCACATCAAAACGAAGCTACGAACCAAATATCAGACGCGTAGGTATTAAGGTGAAAAAGTTTTTCGACCTACGAGGAAAAATAGTGAAATTCTAAGTCCGAAAGGGGGAGATAATCCATGATGGAAGGTCCGATAAAAAATCGGAATTCACTTTGCACATCATAACGAAGCTACATATCAAATATCAGAAATGTAGGTATTAAGGTGAGAAAGTTTTTCGACTTACAATGAAAAATAGGGAAATTCTGAGTCCGAAGGGGGAGGGGTAGATAATCCATGATGGAGGGTCGGATCAAATCCGAATTCACTTTGCGCATCTGCACATGATAACGAAGCTACATACCAAATATCAGGCGCGTAGGTATGAAGGTGAAAAAGTTTTTTGAGTTACAAGGAAAAATGGGAAATTGTGAGTCCGAAAGGGGGGGAGATAATCCATGATGGAGGGTCGATCCATAAAAATCCGAATTCACTTTGCGCATTCTGCACATGATAACGAAGCTACATACCAAATATCAGGAGCGTAGGTATGAAGGTGAAAAAGTTTTTCGAGTTACAAGGAAAAAATGGGAAATTGTGAGTCCGAAAGGGGGAGATAATCCATGATGAGGGTCGGATCAAAAAATCCGAATTCACTTTGCGCATCTGCACATGATAACGAAGCTACATAGCAAATATGAGGCGCGTAGGTATGAAGGTGAAAAAGTTTTTCGAGTTACAAGGAAAAAATGGGAAATTGTGAGTCGAAAAGGGGGAGATAATCCATGATGGAGGGTCGGATCAAAAATCCAAATTCACTTTGCGCTCTGCACATGATGACGAAGCTACATACCAAATATCAGGCGCGTAGGTATGAAGGTGAAAAAGTTTTCGAGTTACGAGGAAAAAATGGGAAATTCTGAGTCCGAAAGGGGGGAGTTAAATCCATGATGGAGGGTCGGGATCAAAAATCCAAATTCACTTTGCACATCTGCACATGATAAGGAAGCTACATACCAAATATCAGGCGCGTAGGTATGAAGGTGAAAAAGTTTTTTCGAGTTACGAGGAAAAAATGGAAATTCTGAGTCCGAAAGGGGAGATAATCCATGATGGAGGGTCGGATGAAAAATCCAAATTAACTTTGCGCATCTGCACATGATAACGAAGCTACATACCAAATATCAGGCGCGTAGGTATGAAGGTGAAAAAGTTTTTCGAGTTACGAGGAAAAAATGGAAATTCTGAGTCCGAAAGGGGGAGATAATCCATGATGGAGGGTCGGATCAAAAATCCAAATTCACTTTGCGCATCTGCACATGATAACGAAGCTACATACCAAATATCAGGCGCGTAGGTATGAAGGTGAAAAAGTTTTTCGAGTTACAAGAAACGTGACGGACGTACGGACGGACGTACGGACGTACGGACGGACGGACACCCGTGACGAAAACAATATACCCGTTTTTTTTTACAAAAAAAGTGGGTATAATAATGTCCATTTTATGACACATATCCAGGCATATCCGTGTTTAGTCGTGACTTCATGACTGTCTTTGATATACAATCATGATGGCTTACTCTTGTAAAGTGGAATTTTCCTGTGGAATTTTCAAAAACAGTGATAAAGTATCAACTTTGCATATTTTTAAATTAAATAACTTGCGAGCTATTTCAATATGCATGTAAATAGTAGTTGTGAAATATTTTGAGCTAAAGAAAAAAAAATCATTTTTATTGACAAAATTTATGAATATCTGAGAAAAAAATAAAATATTTGGGTAACAAATTGTATTGAAATCAACAATATAATGCTTGTGTATATTTGTAAATGTAAACTATCGTTCAATCCAAGTGTTGATACAGTTAGATGCTGTATATATTCAATTTTATTGAAAAATATAAAATGCCAATAAACAAATAGCAGCTATCACGACCCAACTTGATTGGTTCGGTGATGTTCTCGACTCATCCGTGTTTACACATTGTCGGGTAATAAATCGTTGTTTGTTCGGTCGCCTTTCAACACATTTCTCCCAGTATCGATTTTTCATAACACTCTCATGGTAATTGCGACGGGTGTAAATAGACTGGCTTTAGCGTAAAGGTACGGGATTTGTTAGACTCGCCATTTATGAGGATTTTAATATAGGAATGAATGGCCTTTTTGTGGAATTTATCGGGGTATAAACTTGGAAAAGTCTCGGGAATACTGGACGAAGGCCGGAAGGCCTCGTCCAGTATTCCCGCAACTTTTCCAAGTTTATATCCCCGATAAATTCCAGAAAAAGGCCATTCATTCCTTATAATTCCAGCATTTGAAATAAATTCATCAAGAAAATGTGTTTATTTTGCGTTTTCTTAAGAATTATTTTAACTGCACCTCACGGTTACGGAAAGTAGTTCGGCGTGGGAGTTTACTGGGATATAAATTTTGGACAGAGACTTGCTACAGGCCAATCAAATGTTAGGGAATTGTGTAAATACTTTTGTGCTGGAATTATAATAAAACTAGAAAAAGTCGATGGCGCGCCATCGCAATATACCCACTTTCCCCAAATGGTAAGTCCGAAAGGGGGAAGTAATCCATGATGGAGGGTCGGATAAAAAATCCGAATTCACTTTGCGCATGTGCACATGATAACGAAGCTACATAGCAAATATGAGGCGCGTAGGTATGAAGGTGTTTTTAAAAAGTTACGAGTTACAAGGAAAAAGGAAAGGAAATGAAATTCTGAGTCGGAAAGGGGAGGTAATCGATGATGGAGGGTCGGATCAAAAATGGGAATTCACTTTGCGCATCTGCACATAACGAAGGTACATACTAAATATCAGGCGCGTAGGTATGAAGGTGAAAAAGTTTTTCGAGTTACGAGGGAAAAATAAAAAAAATGGGAAATTCTGAGTCCGAAAGGGGGAGATAATCCATGATGGAGGGTCGGATCAAAAATCCAAATTCACTTTGCGCATCTGCACATGATAACGAAGCTACATACCAAATATGAGGCGCGTAGGTATGAAGGTGAAAAAGTTTTTCGAGTTACGAGGAGAAAATGGGAAATTCTGAGTCCGAAAGGGGGAGATAATCCATGATGGAGGGTCGGATCAAAAATCCAAATTCACTTTGCGCATCTGCACATGATAACGAAGCTACATACCAAATATCAGGCGCGTAGGTATGAAGGTGAAAAAGTTTTTGCGAGTTACGAGGAAAAAATGGGAAATTCTGAGTCCGAAAGGGGGAGATAATCCATGATGGAGGGTCGGATCAAAAATCCAAATTCACTTTGCGCATCTGCACATGATAACGAAGCTACATACCAAATATCAGGCGCGTAGGTATGAAGGTGAAAAAGTTTTTCGAGTTACAAGAAACGTGACGGACGTACGGACGGACGTACGGACGTACGGACGGACGGACACCCGTGACGAAAACAATATACCCGTTTTTTTTTACAAAAAAAGTGGGTATAATAAAGAAACCATGCACTGGTTATTGTAATATTTATATTATCGGTACACCTTTCACCCCCAAGTAACGGACACAGACTATTCGATATTAAGTTTGGACCTGTTACATTATGCTGTATTAGGGGTCATTTGTGGTATAAATAAAGTAGGCCTACATACGAATGGTGTAGATCCTGATGAGTGTCAGACGGCGAATAGCCGGCTCATCAGGATCTCGCCTTCCGCTTTTGGAAATACATTTTGCTATAAAACGCAGGTAACTCAGGTCTATTTACCCTGCGTTACAGACTGAAAATTCGGGTTAGTTTTGCTCATGCTTGTTGATGCGAGATCACGAAGCAAAAACGCGAGATCGCGCGGCGAGGTTGCGAAAACCAAGATTGAATATGATAGAATCGCGTTTTTTCGTCTCGCAATCTCGTGATCATACTTGGCATTTCAGGATCAACCTATGCGCGATATCTTGAGAACGCGAGATTGTAACATGTCCCAAGCAGCCTGAAACAGGACACGTAAAAATAATCTTAGGAGACGATTCTCATGTGCTGCTGAAACATGTTTTTATTAAGAAATAGGACAAATGTGGACAAACACCAATATTTCTTGACAAAAAAACAACAGCTTGACAAAAACATGATAATCGTCGTCTTAGGAGAAGATTCTAATGTCCTACCAATACATGTTTATTGGGGAAAAAACTTATTTTGATGTGTTATCACATCGCTGGTTTTTTCCTTACCTTTTATTTTCGGGGATTCTGCACCTCCGACTTCTAGCTTTCGACGACATAAATGTATGGAATAATTATGTGCGAAAGATAATTCCAGAGCCAGATCTTACTAATTAAAGTTCTATGTTATTAGGCGTTCTCCACCTATACATACGAGTGTCTGACACTATCACAGAAGCCCCCATTAACATGACCTTGACCTTTTGTACAGTCAGAGTTTTGCGGAAACACTGGGCCATTTTTTTGCGTCAAAAAGTTTGTACAAGTTTCTTATCATCGTATAACATTAATATTACTTGATGGATTGCTTCAATATTGGACACTTGATACATGTAAGCATTTGGAACACACTCATGCCGCCATTAACATGACCTTCACCTTATTGACCTTCACATTTTTTTTATGTCAATACGTTTCCTCAACCATGACCTTTTTCATGTTGTAAGCATGCACTTCTCCGACGGTTTTTGTGATGCTTACTTTAGCACATGCTCATGATCATGTTACGGTCAAATGCCTCGGCAGGCGCGACACCGCTTCTGTGGCGGAATTCATGTATTGAATAACAATTTACATCAATATATTTCAGCATGTACAGTAGACTAGAGTGATCAATGGCCTCTAAACCACTTGATCCCCTGGGTACTGGTTGCCATGGTGAAGTGAAGGTCATGCCCGGTGGCGATGTGACATTGGATGAAAGTTTACTACAAAGGACAGTAAGTTCATCGGTTTCAATACAGACTAAGTAATTTTTTATTCAACACGCGGATCATTGATTATCTCCCCCTTTTCAACTTCTTCCAGGTTTGGCTTATAAGTCGTAAAACATTTAAACACTAATAGCTAAACACCTGAAACTTGGTATGTAGCTTCCTTATGATGAGTAGATGCACAAAGTTTATTTTGATTTGACCCCTGAATCATGGATTATCTCTCCTTTTTCGACTTAGAATTTGGCAATTTTACTTTTGTTTAATCCGTAATAGCTACAGACCTGAATCTTGGTATGTAACTTCCTTATGATGAGTAGATGTGCAAAGTTTACTTGATTTTTTTATACAACCCCGGGGTCATGAATTATCTCCCCCTTTTTAGCTTGACTATTCGAAAAATAGTTAGAGCTTATGTTGTCACCCCGGCGTCGGCGTCACCGTCACGCCTTGGTTAAGGTTTTTAGTGAACCTTGTATTTGGAATACTACTGGCCCGACACCCACCATAGTTTTTAGTCAACCTTGGTTAAGGTTTTTAGTCAAGCTTGTACATGGAATACTATTGTGCATACAGACACCATACTTGGACAACCTTTTCTCATAGGGATGTACATCAATGACCCCTGATCTATATTTGACCTTGACCTACATTTCCTCTTGAATTACTTACTTAATTCCCCTTGGTTAAGGTTTTTAGTCAAGCTTGTATATGCAATACTACTGGCCCTACACCCACCATACTGGGAAAACTTCATCTCCTAGTGATGTACATCAATAACCCCCCCTGATTTATATTTGACCTTGACTACATTTTCTCTTGAATTACTTAGTTAATTCCCCTTGGTTAAGGTTTTTAGTCAAGCTTGTAGATGGAATACTCCTGGCCCTACACCAACCATACTTGGACAACTTAATCTCCTACTGATGTACATCAACAACCCCTGGCCTATATTTGACCTATATTTGACCTTGACCTACATTTAGCCTTGAATTACTTACTTAATTCCCCTTGGTTAAGGTTTTTACTCAACCTTGGTTAAGGGTTTTACTCAAGGTTGTATATGGAATACTATTGTGCATACATACACCATACTTGGATAGCTTTTTCTCATAGGGATGTACATCAATAACCCCTGACCTATATTTTACCTTCACCTACATTTAACCTTGAATTACTTGGTTAATGTTTATAGTCAAGCATGTATATGGAATACTCCTGGGCCTACATCAACCATACTTGGACAACTTCATCTCCTAGTGATGTACATCAATAATCCCTGACCTATATTTGACCTTGACCTACTTTTATCCTTAGATTACTTAGTTATTTCCCCTTGGTTAAGGTTTTTAGTCAAGCTTGTATATGGAATACTCATGGGCCTACAGCAACCATACTTGGAAAACTTCATCTCCTAGTGATGTACATCAATAACCCATGACCTATATCTGACATTGACCTACATTTAACCTTCAATTACATACTTAATTTCCCTTGGTTAAGGTTTTTACTCAACCTTGGTTAAGGTTTTTATGCAGGCCGCAGCCACCTTGTTTGTCAAGCTATGTGTTACTGTACATCGACAACCCTCGTAGTCGAGCTATGCTGTTCTCCTACAGCTCTTGTTTTTACTTAGAATTTGGCAATTTTGCCTTGCAACTTGTATAATGTTTAAACCATACTTGGCATATAGCTTTCTTTTCATTTGTAGATATGCAAACTGTATTAAAAACAAATATTTTGACCCCCGCTCATGGATTATTTCCCCCCTTTGGACTTAGAAGTTCACCATTTTGTCTTGTAATTTGTAAAGGCTTGCTACTTGGCGTGTAGCTTCTTTATGAAGTGTGCATTTCTCTTTTTGATTTGACATGGATTATCTCCTCCTTTTTTACTTAGAATTTTGCCTCGTTTACTATCAAAGTGGTATATGGGGCATCCGTGTTCTATGAACACATTTTCTAGTTGCAACTGGATTATTGAATGCTTTTACAACATAACATATTGGAAATAAATGAGTAAAAAGGTAAACAAAGTTGAAAATTCACCTATGTGGGCAGCGATTCAAGTGCTTTTTATGCCCCACCACGATAGTGGAGGGGGCATTTAGTGTTATCCGTCCTTAGGTCCATCACCAACCTTGTAACTCGTAAAACTTTTAAACCGTACTGGCTACAGACCTGTAGCTGATTGCATCAAAATTGCAAAGTATACTTTTCCAGCAAAGTATACTTTGAGGGAGAAATTTTCAATTTAAAGATACATTTATTAATTTTTATTATACTTGAATGTATTACATTATCACAGCCAAAATGGCTGTACTAATGTAATACATTCAGTATAATAATTCTGCATACTTTTAATCATCAAATATATGCAGTCGTTAGTTATGTATGAAACAATGCATTTCAGGAAAAATAATTGATTACTCCCTCAATGTATACTTTGCTAGAAAAGTATACTTTGCAATGTTGGTGAAATGGGCTACTGGACGAGTAGATGTGCAAAGTTTATTTTGATTTTTTATTCGACCTCGGGGTCATGGATTATCCATATGATGAGTATTATGGAACTCTATCTGGAACTCTGCTAGTTCTACCCAGGTCTCCTTCTGTACTACACAGGGTGAGAAATTAATACTGGCCAACCGGGAGTTGAAATCAGTTCGGGCGAGTGTAAACTAACTCGGTACTGCATGTGACTTACAATGATCACTCGCCTGAAGTGATCAAAATTTGTCGCTTGGACGAGTGCTAATACAAATGTATGTGTTGGTTTCTAACCCTGTATATGACCTCATTGTTAAACAGACATCAAACCCAAAATCAGCCATCAATTCAATCAACCAAATAATCAATCATCGGTTACTTTCCAGTTACCGTTTGACATTCCTCCAATTCTGCCAAGTATTGAAGATGAACTCAAGAGATACCTTACCACGCCGGAAGATCTGCCTATCCATGACCTACACAGGGCACAGAAGTAAGATACAACAGAACAACAGTGAAACTGAAACCCGTCTAAACAAAACCACCTTAACCCTTTCACCCCTAAGTAACTGGAATGGATTTTGATACGTTCATTTTGCAACCAATCCAACGTCACAAAATGATTTTTTAGACTAGTCCGTTTTTGAAAAGGGGGTGTTTTTTGTTCTCAAAAATATGAAATTTACTTGCAAAAAGTGGAGATCCAGATGAGACGGCTCGTCACAAACTGGCTTATCTGGATCTACACTATTTGCCAATACCACTATACAGGCCTGTGGTGTTGAAAGGGTTAAACACAAAAAATTACTTTCATAGTATTTCCATCCCACTGGTATTATTTGTGACACGTGTAACCAAGTCCTCATCTCTCTATGACCTTAGTTGTGTCGGGCCATTAACTCTTTCAACACCACAGGCCTGTATACTGGTATGGGCAAAAAGTGTAGAAACAGATGAGACGGCTCGTGACGAGCCGTCTCATCAGGATCTGCACTTTTTGCAAGTAATTTTCACATTCTTGAGAAAAAAATACCCCCTTTTCATAAATGGACTAGTCTGAAAATCATTTTGTGACAATTGGATTGGTCCGGAAATTAGCAATTAAAAATCCATTCCAGTTACTTAGGGGTGAAAGGGTTTAACCCTGGTGCAATAACCAATCATTTGAATGGGTCAGTGGAAGAAGAGGGTTAACAGTTGGAAGAAGGGGGCTAACTCCATGATGAAGTTTAACTTCATCATGGAGTTAGCCCCCTTCTTCCACTGACCCTTTCAATCATTTTAAGGGATTGCATGGTAGTCTTGTGTGTTCGGCATAATATTTTGATACCAGAGGTTCAAACTCAAACAAATACTTTTATCATCATATTTCGATCCAACTGCATTTTCTGACATGTGAGACTTGAAACTGAGGCCCTCTCTGTATATGGCCTTAGCTGTTGCTGGGAAATTATTCCAACCCTTTCACATTTCAATTATTTTGCAGTTATATTCCGCGAGAGATTGAGCCCCGGAACCTGATGCACATGGAGCTCTGCCCAGTCCAGACGACTATACAGGTGGATCGTGACCCCACCACTGGCCGGTTGCTAGGTTACAAGGAGGTGAGTGTGCACTTTTATAACAACTGTTATTGAAATTTGTGTATACCTAACAATCTAGGTTGAAAATAATGTTAGAGTGGACTTCTAATGTCTTTCCAATTACTGTCATATCCCAAGCCGGTTGCTAGGTTACAAGGATGTGAGTGTGCTCTTTATCAAGCTGTCATTGCAATTTGTGTGAACGTGTACCTACCTTTAGTTACTTTGAAAATGTTACGGTTGACCTCTGTCTGTTTTTTTTTGCAGGAGTTGTTGCCAGACGCTGGCCAGACGGCCCAGAATTCCCTGTCACTGGGTCGAGCCCCCGACCCCGCGACCTCTGACCTTCGAGGGAGTAGCCTCAACTTCCCCTTCTGGCCAGGTGTGTGCCCAGTCTGGGGAAGGGGTGGGTTGTGGTCGAGGGGTAGCATTGAACTTTGATATCGGAGGTTGTGGGTTCAATCCCCGCCCTAGGCATGAACAATTACTTTCATAGGCTAATAATTACATCCCACTTTATTTTCTGAATATGTCTTGTCACCGATATCTATATATGACCGTAGATTATGAGTTTGATCCTCACCTTAGGCGTGAAAAATACTTATATAGTATTTCCATCCCACTGGTCTGTCGGATGAGACTTTAAACTGTGGTCCCATCTCTATATGACCTTAGGTGTTGCTGGGACGTAAAACCCATTCACTTTCACTGTAGTAAAATCCATTCACTTTCACCTTGTACCTAGAGGAGCTGTGGTGGCTCAAAGGTTTAAAGTTTGTATTTAATTTGCTCGGAAGCCAACATTGTGTTCTGCTATTCATATGTCCTTTATGAGAGGACTTTATGTGACTTGCTATGCATTGAATCGATACACGCAGAATGTTGTAGCAGGAATGGACGTTAATATAGGAATGAATGGCCTTTTTGTGGAATTTATCGGGGTATAGACTTGGAAAAGTCGCTGGAATACTGGACGAAGGCCGGAAGGCCTCGTCCAGTAATCCCGCGACTTTTCCAAGTTTATATCCCCGATAAATTCCACAAAAAGGCCATTCATTCCTTATAATTCCAGCATTTGAAATAAATTCATCAAGAAAATGTGTTTATTTTCCGTTTTCTTAAGTATTATTTTAACTGCGCCTGACGGTTACGGAAAGTAGTTCGGCATGGATTTTACTGGGATATAAATTTTGGACAGAGACTTGCTACGGACCAATCAAATGTTAGGGAATTGTGTAAATATATTTGTGCTGGAATTATTTCCATGTACCTTCCGAATATGAAAACTTTTTTTGTTGACATTTCATTGGTTGCCTGACGTCCCGTCACGTTAGGTTACCAAACACACAAGTCCATGGTTCGTTCAATTGAACCAACACTAGACTTCCACATCACATAGCATATACAGTTGCCTGATAAATGGAATACGTGGTTCGTGTATTTTGATTTTAAATTTGTGTAGATTGGCTCGGAAACGGTTGGAATTGTTCGGATTTCCTACGCATTTCCTAGCCTAGACACTAGTCTGGGCCCGGTTGCTCAAAACCTCTGTTAGCTTAACAGACTGTTAAATCCTTCAATAGCAATGCTAAGGATTTAACAGTCTGTTAAGCTAACAGAAGCGTTGAGCAACCGGGCCCAGGTATTCTCTATATCAAGTTTATCGGACTCAATTCGGAAATGGTAGGAATTCCTTGGCAAGCTGACTATATTTGGCTGTGACCAGAGAAATATGTGTTTTGCGATCCGTGTAGATCCAGATCAGCCTGTGCATCCGCAGTCTGATCAGGATCTGCACTGTTCCACATTCCATGAATAAAACACGCATCCTGCTTCTAACATGAACGACAGGGGGCCGTTTCACTAAACTTCGTACGACTAAATTGTTCGTAAGCGCAAAATTATGATAGTCTGTAAATTTCACGTTAACAATGTTTTCTTGTAAATAATTATTGGATTTACATTTATTGAGCATAGGCTGCATATGCAGCCTATGCTCAATAAATGTAAATCCATAAATTGAAATTTACAGATGATCTTGAATTTGAACTTACGGACATTTTAGTCGTAAGAAGTTTCGTGAAACGGGCCCCAGGTCCTTATCAGGCTTACAGCAGTGTTTTATTTGATCAGCTACACTGGTCATTTCTCCAGTCACAGCCACATATTTTTTTATGAGACGCGCCATGCGATTTTATATCTTCGGACATCTACGTAATTTAATGAAATAGGTTTACAAAATTTCCAATATTTTCTGTAAATGGCGCCCAAAGTTTACAAAATTTTCAGAATACATGCGGAATTATATTCCGCATGTACTCTGAACATTTTGTCAACGTCTGATTTAATTTATAAAAATTTGTAAATTTTGTAAACGTAGTTAATGAAATTACACAGATGTCTGATGGTACAAAAATCCATGGCTCATGTCTCATATGACCCTCTGAATCACAAGACAGTCGCCGTCACTACGGCCCGTGTCCAGAAATTAATTCACATGGCTCTTGGCCGTATTTTACTCTTGATTCACTTTCTTTTTATGAACAATCGTGTGTGAAATGTAAGAAAATGTTTACTTAACCAGGTGAGCTGATATCTTTAAACAATGGCTTCGTGATTGGGTCTTACCGCCAAATTAACTTGGTTCGCTACGCTCACTCATTTGTTTCGTGTAATGACCCAATCACTCGTGCATTATTTCACGATAATCAGTTAACCTGGTTAAATAAACGATATTTATTACACTTGTGTATTATGATTTTTATTACACTGTTTTATTACACTGTTATACTCCGTTTTATGTAATAAATCATAATAAGCTCGCCTGGTATTTTATCTATCTCCATGCTCTACAGGAGGCCAGGACGAACCAGTCATAGAGAAATTACTGAGGGAGAAATCCGCCGTGTCCCTGGATTTCAAAAATGGTGAGTTTTCATCCTTTCATTAATGCTGTTGTGGATTGTGTTATTACAAAAATAGAAAGTTGCTATCTTGTCTTACAGGGAGACGTCTCAGTAATTCCATTTTGTGGTGTGGACATTCAATAAAAAATGGCCTTTACCCTTTCACCCCTAAGTAACTGGAATGGATTTTGATATGTGAATTTTGCAACCAATCCAACCGTCACAAAATTCTTTTCAGACTAGTCCATTTATGAAAAGCGGGTCTTTTTTGTTCTCAAAACTATGAAAATGACTTTCAAAAAGTGCAGATCCTGATGAGACGGCTCGTTACGAGCCGGCTCATCTGGATCTACACTGTTTGCATAAACCGCTATAGCGGGCTTTCACTTTCAAAGGGTTAAAATGAAAGTCTCTGAGTTGGGGTACATATAGTCACCATCCTGTCTGTCTCTCTGAGATTCAAGTAAACTCTTGTTTCTGATATCTGATGTCTCCTACAGTCGGATTGGGTTAAAACTGCATAATTCATTTGTTATCATCCATATTTTCGCTCTATAGCCCACACATGTGACCTTGTGCTTGAGGTCACATGACTTAGAAATTTGTGTTAACGTTTTTTTTAGCGTTATTGTTTTTGAGTGGAACATCCATCTGACAGTGATTTTATATTGTTTTATTCATTTTACACACCATTTCCAGACCTTTTAACAGTGGCTCCCGGTATGCCGTGTGGGATGACCTTCGATGTACAACCTGACAAGAAAAGTTCACCTTCTGAAGGAGAGATTGCCCCTGACCTTGGAAAGTTGACCCTCGCAGACATCATGACTTTGGATGACGACTTTGACCTTCAGTCAGATGACGAAGAGAATGAAAATATTGATCAAAATACTGGAGCAATTGAGGTTTGTTCCTTTTAATATTTCATCCCTAAATATATTACATGTTGTGTTCCATGTTTTAATTTTTGACTTTTCCATTAATCAAAAAGGAGGTATTGTTTCAAAGTACATGTACTAAAAATAATGACAAATACTACAGATCATAATGAGACGGCTCTTTTCAAGCCGGCTCATCTCGAGCTACAGTGTGTGCAAATATTGCATGTGTGGGGTTTTATGTTTAGTGGCTAGGTGACTGGTGTGTTGAGGACCTGGCACCATATCAGTTTATTCTAATTTTCATGTTTGATTATACTTTTTTTATGAAAATATTAGTTCTGATATTGTGATCCCCCTCCCCCTATTGAATGCCATTAATAATTTAATTAAAGTAGCAAAGCTATTTTTTTTTTCAATTTGGAAATTTTTAGCCAGGTTTTTTTAAAAAAAATCCAGGCTATTGGATTGGCGAAAGCCAGGCGGGCGGACGGGCGGCGGGGGGGCGGGCGGCGGGCGGCGGGCGGCGGGCGGCGGGCGGCGGTCTAGTCTACAAAAAGTGGGTATAATTATGTTATCCAAGTGTCCATGCTTGGAAAAAACCTGGCCTTCGTGGCTTTGCCTCGTTTCTTGTTAATGTTAAGTTTTCGCGTTTACAATGTTAAGTTTTCGTGTTTAAGTCCATTTCTTTGGTACTGTACCACCTAGGACCACCAAACTTTCACAGCTTCATAACCAAGGGGTGCCTACCACATTCAACTATCCAACATGTGACCATTTTTTTACCTTTACCTATTATTTCTACGTAATTGACTTAGCCATTTTCAACGTTAACTTTTTAACGTACGTCTGGTTAAAGTTTTTTGGTTTTAAAACTTTTTCGTTATACTATATCTCTGCAACTGCTTCGCCCATTACCTTGAAACTTCACATGGGTGTTTATCATCATCCATATTGTCATTCTAACCCCCAACCGTGCGGCCCCTGTGCCCAATGTCAAGGTCAAATTACTTTGAATTATTTTGTTAAATTTTTTTCGTGTACTATATCTCTGCAACTGCTTCACCCAATACCTTGATACTTCTCATGGGTGTTTATCATCATTGTTGCACCTGCTTGCGGAAAGCGTGATCCTGTGCCCAATGTCAAGGTCAAATTACTTTGAATTTTTTTGTTAAAGTTTTTTCTTGTACTATATCTCTGCAACTGCTTCACCCAATACCTTGATACTTCACATGGGTGTTTATCATCATTGTCGCACCTGCTTGCGGAAAGCGCGATCCTGTGCCCAATGTCAAGGTCAAATTACTTTGAATTTTTTGTTAAATTTTTTTCGTGTACTATATCTCTGCAACGCTTCACAATACTTGATAAACTCCAACAACTTGATTTTTTTAAACTTCACAACACATGATACTTCACATGAGTGTTTATCATCATTGTTGCACCTGCTTGCGGAAAGCGCGATCCTGTGCCCAATGTCAAGGTCAAATTACTTTGATTTTTTTTGTTATTGTAAAGTTTTTTCGTGTACTATATCTCTGCAACGCTTCCATCCAATACCTTGATAACTTCACATGGGTGTTTATCCCATCATTGTCGCACCTCTTTGCGGAGCGCGCTCCTGCCCTATTCAAGTCAAATTACTTTGATTTTTTTTTTTGTAAAGTTTTTTCGTGTACTATAACTCTGCAACTGCCTTTCAAAACCCAATAACCTTTGAAACTTTCCACATGGGTGTTTTTATCATCATTGCGCACCTGCTTGCGGAAAGCGCAATCCTGTGCCCTATGTCAGTTCAAATTACTTTGAATTATTTTGTTAAATTTTGTTTTTTCGTGTACTATATCTCTGCAACTGCTTCACCCAATACCTTGATACTTCACATGGGTGTTTATCATCATTGTCCACACCTGCTTGCGGAAAGCGCGATATCGTCGGCATTTTGGCATACGTCCGTCCGTTCGTCCGTGTGGTCCGGTTAAAGTTTTTTGGTTAAAGTTTTTCCATCTACTATATCTATTTTTTTTAGTGTCCATGCCTCGCCCCAAGGCGCGACATGCAGGCCACGGCCATCTAGTCTACAAAAATGGGTGGGTATTATGTTATCCAAGTGTCTATGCTTGGAAAAAACCTGGCCTTCGTGGCTTTGCCTCGTTTCTTGTTTTACCTTCACCTATTATTTCTACGTAATTGACTTAGCCATTTTCAACGTTAACTTTTTAACGTACGTCTGGTTAGAGTTTTTTGGTTAAAACTTTTTTGTTATACTATATCTCTGCAACTGCTTCGCCCATTACCTTGAAACTTCACATGGGTGTTTATCATCATCCATATTTTCATTCTAACCCCCAACAGTGCGGCCCCTGTGCGCAATGTCAAGGTCAAATTACTTTGAATTTTTTTGTTAAAGTTTTTTCGTGTATTATATCTCTGCAACTGCTTCACCATACCTTGATACTTCACATGGGTTGTTTATCATCATTGTCGCACCTGCTTGCGGAAAGCGCGATCCTGTGCCCAATGTCAAGGTCAAATTACTTTGAATTTTTTGTTAAAGTTTTTTCGTGTACTATATCTCTGCAACTGCTTCACCCAATACCTTGATACTTCACATGGGTGTTTATCATCATTGTCGCACCTGCTTGCGGAAAGCGCGATCCTGTGCCCAATGTCAAGGTCAAATTACTTTGAATTTTTTTGTTAAAGTTTTTCGTGTACTATTATCTCTGCAACTGCTTCACCCAATACCTTGATACTTCACATGGGTGTTTATCATCATTGTCGCACCTGCTTGCGGAAAGCGCGATCCTGTGCCCAATGTCAAGGTCAAATTACTTTGATTTTTTTTTTGATTTTTTTCGTGTACTGTATCTCTGCAACTGCTTCACCCAATACCTTGATACTTCACATGGGTGTTTATCATCATTGTCACACCTGCTTGCAGAAAGCGCGATATCGTCGGCATTTTGGCATACATCCGTCCGTTCATCCGTGTGTCCGGTTAAAGTTTTTTGGTTAAAGTTTTTCCATCTACTATATCTATTTTTTTAGTGTCCATGCCTCGCCCCAAGGCGCGACATGCAGGCCACAGCCATCTAGTCTACAAAAAGTGGGTATAATTATGTTATCCAAATGTCTATGCTTGGAAAAAACCTGGCCTTCGTGGCTTTGCCTCGTTTCTTGTTTTTAACTTGACCCATTTTTTCCGCGCAATCGACTTAGCCATTTTTAATGTTAAGTTTTCGCGTTTTCAATGTTAAGTTTTCGTGTTTAAGTCCATTTCTTTGGTACTGTACCACCTAGGACCACCAAACTTTCACAGCTTCATAATCAAGGGGTGCCCACCACATATCACTATCCAACATGTTACTTTTTTTTTAACTTGACCCATTTTTTCCGTGCAATCAACTTAGCCATTTTCAATGTTAAGTTTTCGCGTTTTCAATGTTAAGTTTTCCTGTTTAAGTCCATTTCTTTGGTACTGTACCACCTAGGACCACCAAACTTTCACGGCTTCATAATCAAGGGGTGCCCACCACATATCACTATCCAACATGTGACCATTTTTTTACCTTCACCTATTATTTCTACGTAATTGACGTAGCCATTTTCAACGTTAACATTTTAATGTACATGTACGTCTGGTTAAATTTTTTGGTTAAAACTTTTTTGTTATACTATATCTCTGCAACTGCTTCGCCCATTACCTTGAAACTTCACATGTGTGTTTATCATCGTCCATATTTTCATTCTAACCCCCAACAGTGCGGCCCCTGTGCCCAATGTCAAGATCAAATTACTTTGAATTTTTTTGTTAAAGTTTTTTCGTGTACTATATCTCTGCAACTGCTTCACCCATTACCTTGATACTTCACATATTGGCATACGTCCGTCCGTCCGTCCGTACGTCCGTGTGTCCGGTTAAAGTTTTTTGGTTAAAGTTTTTCCATCTACTATATCTATTTGTTTAGTGTCCATGCCTCGCCCCAAGGCGCGACATGCAGGCCATGGCCATCTAGTCTACAAAAAGTGGGTATAATTATGTTATCCAAGTGTCTATTCTTGGAAAAAACCTGGCCTTCGTGGCTTTGCCTCGTTTCTTGTTATTATACTGAATTTATTACATTATCACAGCCATTTTGGCTGTGATAATGTAATAAATTCAGTATAATAATTCTGCATACTTTTAATCATCAAATATATGCACTCGTTAGTTCTATATGAAATAATGCATTTCGGGAAAAATAAATGACTACTCCCTCAAAGTATACTTTGCAATTTTGATAAAATCGGCTACAGTGCATATGATGGATACTCGTAGTCTGATTGTTTCTTTGATAGACGTCCCAAACCAACGAGGAGCTGTCACATCTGCATAGGAGTAACAGTCTGGAAAAACTTGTGGAAGCGGTTGACAAGGTCAAGGTCACAGAGGTCAAGGTCGCGAGGCAGGAAGAAGAGAAGGAGGAGTGGGCAATAAAAGTGGACGTTAACACTCCGGTGGATGATTTCTATAAACGAGTACCAGATATGGCTTACAAGGTATACACGTGATTGTGGGTTGAGAAATCCACATATGCCATGGAGAATTAATTAGTCGGCATGTTATCATCCAAATATGAGACAAGCCAGGGCTCCAGATAAGGAATTAGTAATTGAGTATTTTCACTCCATCATATCTGAAGCAATTGGGTATTTCAATATTTTAATTGGGTAAAATCAAATCACACTACTGTTTACACATCAGCAGACAGCAATTATTGAATAGTTTGCTTCTAAATGAAAACATGTCTTGGCATTTCATTAGAATACAATTCTAATGAAATGTGTTTGCATGGAAAATAAAAAAAATATGCTATATTTGTGGTCTGTTTATTTTTTTCTGCAGCATGGTAAAGGTACCACAAATCTTTTATTGCTTTTTGATACTCGCTACTTCTGATTACAATTGGGTTTTTGGCAATTTTAATTGGGTATTTAAGAAAATACGCAGCTTATCTGGAGATCTGACGCCTATGACTAGCATTTGGGGCCCGTTTCACTAAACTTTGTACGACTAAAATGTTTGTAAGTGCAAATTTAGGATTGTCTGGAAATTTCATTTGATGGATTTACATTTATTGAGCATAGGCTGCATATGCTCAATAAATGCAAACCCAATAATTGGTTACAAGAAAACATTGTTAATGTGAAATTTACAGACTGTCATAATTTTGCACTTGCGAACATTTTAGTCGTACAAAGTTTTATAGTGAAACTGGCCCGATGAACCATTTAGGCCAACATGGATCTTGTGTTTTGTTGCAGTGGCCGTTTGAGCCGGACGTGTTCCAGAAGCAGGCCATCCTACACCTGGAGAGCCACGACAGTGTGTTTGTGGCGGCCCACACCTCCGCGGGGAAAACTGTCGTCGCGGAGTACGCCATTGCTCTCTCACTGAAACACATGACCAGGTATGGCAGTGGTTTTCATCAGTGCATTAATCTTTTCAACCCGACTGACCATAAAGCCAATATTTGCAAATGCTGTAGATTCAGATGAGCCGGCTCGTAACGAGCCGTCTTGTCAGGATCTGCAGCATTTGTTAGTATTGTTCAATTGTAAAAAAGTCAGCATTTTCTCATCAAGGGAATAGCCCAAAAATGAGCATGGAAAATCCCATGTTGGCTACTTAGGGGTGAAAGAGTAAATGAGAAATAGACGTTGAAGTTATAAAATTTATGTCCAAGACAAGTTACACATATTATTTTAATCATGTTTAACTCTTTTAATTATTAAAGGGAATCTTGCATGTCATATTTCAAACTTCAGTCGAGCACCAATATCTCGAAGTCGAAGGAGCTATTCGGGACTATTGAATCATCGAGCTAGGGGATACCATTGAGATACTGATGTTCGAGATACCGTTGCTCGACTGTGCATGTATTCAATTAGTCGGAAAAGGGTGTGTTGTTGAAAAATACAATTGACAACTCTCACCGCTTTGAGGTGAAAATATAAAATTGTCATAAACAGTGAAGACGTAGTTACTAGCCAGTTGATATGGATCTTCACTGTTTGAAAATGTCACTAAAGGCAGTCTATAGTGTTTACAGGGTTAAATGATGTTACTGTCTGTTTCACGAAAGCTGCCCAAATTTTACGGCTATATAGACAATTCAAAAACAATATTATTTTCGATAATATTAAATTAAAGGAAAATTTAAGAATGAGCCTTCTTTTTATTTCGTGAAATTTGGTCAAATATTGATTTTATTGCGAAAACAAAATTTCCCCATGTTAAATCCCCATAGACATCTTCACGGAGTGAAGATGTCTATGGGGATTTAACATGGGGAAATTTTTTAGAATTTCAGAAATACTGGACCGATTTTTAAAATTTAACTTTTGTTTTCTTAGATCATTTCCAAGCTATCTAGCCAGGTTTCGCAGTCAATTTCCAACAAAAATAGTTTTTTGACTCCTCCCACAAGTCCTCTACCTCTTTTCCCCCCATGTTAAATTCCCATAGAGAAATCAATTTTTCGTAATAAAACCAATATTTGACCAAATTTCACAAAATAAAAAGAAGGCTCATTCTTAAATTTTGCTTTAATTTAATATTATCGAAAAAAATATTGTTTTTGCATTGTTTATATAGCCGTAAAATTTGGGCAGCTTTCGTGAAACAGACTATAGTGATATTTGTCCCATCACTGAAAGCCAAACTTATCTTGATAAAACATGACACTCTATTCTATGCTCGGGACAAGTTAGCTGCAATTTTGATGTCAGTTTCAGCAGTTACATCTCGAAAACTATGCAGAATAATTCCATATTTATAATCGCTGATCCATGTCTAACAAAACGCCCCATTCCAGTAGACGATTTCATCAAAATTGCAAAGTATACTTTTCTAGCAAAGTATACTTTGAGGGAGTAATCATTTACTTTTCCCAAAATGCATTATTTCATATAGAACTACTGCATATATTTGATGATTAAAAGTATGCAGAATTATTATACTGAATTTATTACATTATCACAACCAAAATGGCTGTGGTAATGTAATAAATTCAGTATAATAAAAATTAATAAAGTTATCCTTAAATTGAAAATTTCTCCCTCAAAGTATACTTTGCTAGAAAAGTATACTTTGTAATTTTGATGAAATCGGCTACAGGACAATATACACGTCGCCCATCAAGGCACTGTCCAACCAGAAATACCGCGACTTCAAGCAGACATTCGGTGACGTAGGTCTGATCACGGGAGACGTCCAGATCAACCAGTCGGCCTCCTGTCTCATTATGACTACTGAGATCCTTAGGTAACAGCGGCTGTTTGCGTCAATTGGTGATAGAATTGTGTCCCTTCAAACCCCTTCAGGATGGGATGGTATGCAGTATTTGAGTGATGAATCACCGAGATACTCTGGTAACAGTATCTGTTTATGTCAATTGTGGCTGCAACTGGAGAAATGGGGTTTATCGGTTTTGTGACGGGTGTAGATCTGCACTGTTCGCCATTCCATCCATGAAACACGTCTTGCTTCTAACAAGCAGTATAGATCATTATCAGGCTACAGGAGTGTGCTCTTTGATCAGGAAGTCGGGTAGCCGTGTCTGAGTGCCAATTAGTGACAGAATTGTGTCCGTTCAATCCCGTTGAGGAAGCGATGGTATGCAGTATGCATATTTGTATCTCCCGTACGAAAGTCGGGGATACTATGGATTTGACACCGAACATCATCCGCGTCCGGCACAGACACTTCTTGTCCGGAGCATAACTCAAATACCATTGGAATTTGAAACATCACACGTGCATAGATCATGACCCAAAGATGTGTCTCGTGCAAGAATGACAACTCTTGCGTCACTAATTTTTATGCCCCCACCACCGAATGGTGAGGGGACATATAGAGTTACCGGCGTCCGTACGTCCCGTACGTCCGCCCGTCAGTCCCGAAACCAAACGCTCGTGTAAATGTCTTATAATTTCTGTTTCCTTGCATGGATCCTTAAGGATTCATATCTTAATGGTGAATCTTACTGGGATTCACATATTGGGCCAAGTGATCCAGTGTAGTTGAACGAGATCAGGACACTGATAGTCAGTGACACATATTTTTTCTGTCACAGGTCGATGCTGTATAATGGGTCGGACGTGATCCGTGACCTGGAGTGGGTCGTGTTTGATGAGGTCCACTACATCAATGATGCTGAGGTAGGCTGGGCCGAGATTGTAGACATTCTGAGCTTGTGTTCTACTCTCGTGCTCGAAGTTTTGCTCCTGTAGCCTGATAACAATATATATATTGCTGTTATAGAAGCATGATGTATGTTGCATTGATGGAATGGCGATCAATGCAGATCCTGATCAGACTGCGGATGCACAGGCTGATCTGGATCTACATTGGTCACAAAAGCTATAAGCCCTAATTCCCCAGCGACAGCCAGATATTTTAAGAACATACTTAGAAAGGTTGTAAAACTTTGAAGTTATACCTCAATCTCCTACCTGGCCACAAATAACACTATTCTGTGTTCATGGCGCATTAAATATCATTACATTCTATATGAATTCAGTGCTCGAAATAGTAGATTTAAAATGCAGGATTTATAGTTCATATATCCGATATATAGCGATG
Source organism: Conchocele bisecta (assembly GCA_029237695.1). Taxonomy (NCBI): domain Eukaryota; kingdom Metazoa; phylum Mollusca; class Bivalvia; order Lucinida; family Thyasiridae; genus Conchocele; species Conchocele bisecta. The sequence continues at coordinate 103,396,620 of CM055271.1, forward strand.
TGTACTAGCTCGCCCTTTATTGGTGTATCTTGGCATGTTACAGCGAGGGGTTGTGTGGGAAGAAGTGTTGATCATGTTGCCACAGCACGTAAACATCATCCTGCTGAGTGCCACCGTCCCCAACACTCTCGAGTTCGCTGCTTGGATCGGGTAACTATTCATATAGGCTTTCTGAAATGTACATGGGCAATACATTTAAGTATTGCATCCATTGGTCTATGTAATAATATGGCCTATTGATTTCTATAACTTAATCAATCAATATATCAACTAGCCAACCAACCAGCCAGCCAGCCAACCAACCTACCATTATATCAACCAATCTATGAACAATCAACCAATCAATAAATCAAACATACAGACAATCAATCAACCAAGCAATTCAAGCAATCAATTAATTTAATCAACCAGCCAATAAATGAATCAATCACTGAAACAAATTAACAAATGATTGATTAATTGGTCCATCAATCAACAAATAAATCAACCATCCCATCAACCAACCAATTAGTCAGTCAGTCAGTCAATCTATTAATCAACCAATCAGACTATCAACCAATCAATCAATACATTAGTTAATCAGAGAAGCCAATCAACCAATAAAGCAACCACTTAACAAACAAACAAATGATAGATTCATTCATTTGTTACGGATTGACTGACTGAACGACCAACCAATTGACCTACCAACCGGTCGACCAACCAACAAACCCACCATTTAATAAAATAAAGAAACAAACACACACAGTAACACACAAACAAATAATCAATCTATAAATTAATCAATACATCAACCAATTCAGGAAGACAAAGCGGAAGAAGATCTACGTAATCAGCACGACGAAACGGCCGGTTCCCCTTGAGCACTACCTGTACACGGGAAACAGTAACAAGACCAGCAATGAACTATTCATGATCGTCGACCATAAAGGCAGCTTTAGTACCCAGGCGTATGTATCATCGTTGCTATGTATTTTTAAATGTAATTTGGTTGGAGTTATAAGGAGAATATAATTTTTTTGAGAATTTGTCGTTATACTCTTTCAAAAGTTCAGCTATGCTGGTTGAAGGCCAGAATGCTTCAGCCAGACTTTCCGATAAATTCTAACTAAAATCTTTGTTTTTTTCCTTAAATTCCAACCCAATTCATCAATATCTACCTCACATTGATGGCTATCCAACCAGTGTAATTTGGATGACCTTGGTAACCTTGACTGTGGGTGAGACAGTCGCCAGCAATCACCTTGTTCGCTTTTAATTGCAGTAATTGTAACTCCCATTTCAAACATGTAGAAAAAATGTTTAACCCTTTCACCCGTAAGATACTAGAATGGATGTTAATTGTCTGACCAATCCAATCGACACAATATTATATTCAGACTAGTCCATTTATGAAAAGGGGGTGTTTTTGTTCTCAAAAATATGAAAATTACATGCAAAAAGTGCAGATCCTGATGAGACGGCTCATTACGAGCCGGCTCATCTGGATCCACACTATTTGCCAATACCACTATACAGGCCTGTGGTGTTGAAAGGGTTAATGTACAATGGCTGGGGGATCTAGTAGGTGAATATAAACTAAGTTGTTATCTATCAAGCAACCAATTAGTACAACCAATTAGCGCCATCATAATCAATCAAGCAATCAATTAGCGCCAATTAGCACCAATCATCTTGCAGGTACCAGAAAGCTGTGGATGCCAAGAAAGAGCGAGCCAGTAAAAGTTCGCAGAGCTTTGGAGCGAAGGGGCCGCGTGGTGGACATCCTAATCAGGTGAATATTATTGTGTTAGGGACATACGGTTTATTTAACGAGGTGACCCGATTATCGTGAGTGATTGGGTCCTTACACTAAACAAACGAGTGAGCATAGCCAATTGAGTGTGTTTAGCTGTAGGACCCAGTCACTACTGCATTATTTCATGAAAATCGACTTGCCTGGTTAAATATATTGTCCATCCATCCATACAATCACATATGATACTTTATAAAAACAAAGCAAATCAAGCGTATACTATGACAAAGAGTTGTGTGAATTAATTTCCGGAGGCGGGCCGTATCGTAGGCGACTGTATCGCGATTCAGAGTGTTTGTTCGTGAATTTGATTGGCCAAAGCAAACAAGTCATTTCAACGTTACTGATGTTATTTCTTCATATATGTGGCTGTGACTGGAGAAATGGGGCTTATTGGTTTTGCGACCAGTGTAGATCCAGATCAGCCTGTGCATCCGCACAGTCTGATCAGGATCTGCACTGTTCGTCAATTCATCAATGAAACATCCGCAATGCTTCTATCAAGCAATATAGGTCATTATCAGGCTACAGGTGTGTGCTATTTGATCAGGAGGCTACACTGGTTACAAAATGCATAAGCCCCATTTCTCCAGTCACAGTCATATATGGAGGTGGTGTAAACTACTGACGCCAAGTTGTGTAATCCACTGTTATATGTGTAAACTACTTGTTGAAAGGTAATACTGTTTATTAGGTCCCCGCCGAGATTCAGCGGTTTTTGTAAGTGTTTCTCAAATCGCCAGACCACATTTTCTAATTGAACCAGATGAGCTGATTGTCTCCAAATAATGCACTAGTGCTTTGGGGCTTCCGCTAAACAAACAAGTGAGAAATTGCTTGTGCTATTCCAAGTTCGGTTAACCCTTTCAACACCACATGGCTGTATAGTGGTATTGGCAAAAAGTGTAGATCCAGATGAGCTGGCTCGTGACGAGCCGTCTCATCAGGATCTACACTTTTTGCAAGTAATTTGCATATTCACCCCCTTTTCATAAATGGACTAGTCTGAACTAGTCATTTTGTGGCGATTGGATTGGTTGCAAAAAACATAACAAAATCCATTCCAGTTACTTAGGGGTGAACGGGTTCACTATAAGAGTAGTCTATAATCCTTTGTTTCTCTTGATTGTCGCAGGACAAGAACATCTGGCTGTCCATCATCGACATGCTTCGGAAGAAGGACAAACTTCCAATCGTCGCCTTCACGTTCTCGAAGAAGAAAATCGACGAGAACAGCCAAAACCTGCACAACCTCGATCTTACGACGCAGAAGGAGAAGAGCGAAATTCACATCTTCTTCCATAACTCCATCAAGAAACTGAAGGGCTCGGATAAAGAATTACCCCAAGTATATTGTATACAGTTTATTGTTGTTTGCCCTAGTTTCTAGACCACAGCATTTCCTCTCAATTAATCGCATATTGCGACGTTTCATCAATATCTATTAAATGAATCATTAAATGAATCATTAAATGTAGCAATATGTACATCACTATTTTTAGCCAGGTTTTTTTAAAAAAAATCCAGGCTATTGGATCGGCGAAAGCCGGGCGCGGGCGGGCGGGCGGGCGGGCGGGCGGGCGGGCGGCGGGCCGGGCGGGCGGGGGGCGGGGCAGTCCACAATCAATGTTAAGTTTTCGTGTTTGAGTCCATTTCTTTGTTACTGTACCACCTAGGACCACCAAACTTTCACAGCTTCATAATCAAGGGGTGCCCACCACATATCACTATCCAACATGTTACTTTTTTTTTTAACTTCACCCATTTTTTCCTTTTGCGCAGTCGACTTAGCCATTTTCAATGTTAACTTTTCGCGTTTACAATGTTAAGTTTTCGTGTTTAAGTTTATTTCTTTGGTACTGTACCACCTAGGACCACCAAACTTTCACAGCTTCATAATCAAGGGGTGCCCACCACATATCACTATCCAACATGTTACTTTTTTTTTAACTTCACCCATTTTTTCCGCGCAGTCGACTTAGCCATTTTCAATGTTAAGTTTTCGCGTTTACAATGTTAAGTTTTCGTGTTTAAGTCCATTTCTTTGGTACTGTACCACCTAGGACCACCAAACTTTCACAGCTTCATAATCAAGGGGTGCCCACCACATATCACTATCCAACATGTTACTTTTTTTTTTAACTTGACCCATTTTTTCCGCGCAGTCGACTTAGCCATTTTCAATGTTAAGTTTTCGCGTTTACAATGTTAAGTTTTCGTGTTTAAGTCCATTTCTTTGGTACTGTACCACCTATGACCACCAAACTTTCACAGCTTCATACTCGTTATACTATATCTCTGCAACTGCTTCGCCCATTACCTTCAAACTTCACATGGGTGTTTATCATCATCCATATTTTCATTCTAACCACCAACCGTGCGGCCCCTGTGCCCAATGTCAAGGTCAAATTACTTTGAATATCTTTGTTAATGTTTTTTCGTGTACTATATCTCTGCAACTGCTTCACCCATTACCTTGATACTTCACATGGGTGTTTATCATCATTGTCGCACCCGCTTGAGGAAAGCGCGATATTGTCGGCATTTTGGCATACGTCCGTCCGTTCGTCCGTACATCCGTGTGTCCGGTTAAAGTTGTTTTGTTAAAGTTTTTCCATCTACTTTATCTATTTTTTTAGTGTCCATGCCTCGCCCCAAGGCGCGACATGCAGGCCACGGCCATCTAGTCTACAAAATGTGGGTATAATTATGTTATCCAAGTGTCTATGCTTGGAAAAAACCTGGCCTTCGTGGCTTTGCCTCGTTTCTTGTTTTTTAACTTGACCCATTTTTTCCGCGCAGTCGACTTAGCCATTTTCAATATTAAGTTTTCACATTTACAATATTAAGTTTTCGTGTTTAAGTCCACTTCTTTGGTACTGTACCACCTAGGACCACCAAACTTTCACAGCTTCATAACCAAGGGGTGCCTACCACATACAACTATCCAACATGTGACCATTTTTTTTACCTTCACCTAATATTTCTACGTAATTGACTTAGCCATTTTCAACGTTAACTTTTTAACGTATGTCTGGTTAAAGTTTTTTGGTTAAAACTTTTTCCTTATACTATATCTCTGCAACTGCTTCGTCCAATACCTTTAAACTTCACATGGGTGTTTATCATCATCCATATTTTCATTCTAACCCCCAACCGTGCGGCCCCTGTGCCCAATGTCAAGGTCAAATTACTTTGATTTTTTTTGTTAAAGTTTTTTTGTGTACTATATCTCTGCAACTGCTTCACCCATTACCTTGATACTTCACATGGGTGTTTATCATCATTATCGCACCCGCTTGCTTGGAAAAAACCTGGCCTTCGTGGCTTTGCCTCGTTTCTTGTTTGTTAGTTATGTACATTTTGACACAGTGGATATTGATTCAAGGTTGTCTACAGTAGTGGCATACTATCAATATTGAACGTCGTCAATCAATCAATCATTTCAACGAGTTATAAGAGACCATCTGAGACATACTGCCTATATTCAACACTATTACAAAACTCCCTTTCTAAGTTGATATTCCATAGTTTTGACTAATTCCCTGGGTTTTCACTTGCCTGAGCAAACGTTCCGCGTGCCCGGTCATAAGTCGAAACAATTTCACCCTTATTTTTTGTCGAACATTACGTCTGACGTACAATTCAACGTAGATCGGTCAGTCGACGCGCCCAATGCCAAATTTACGTTCATTGTGTCACATACACTGTTACAGGTTGAGTAATAAAACAGTAATTTCAGTGTAATTTGGGGAAAAGTTGAAACATATTGCCCTCGGTGCTGTGGACGATCTGATGTACGGTCGTCCACAGCACCTCGTGGCAATAGTTTTGACTGTTCCCCGAGTGACCACAAAATAACTGTATACTATTTATCACTTGATCGATAAATCAGTTAATCAGTCCATAATTATATAGAGAATATTCCATTGTACATTTTGAATAGCGGGAAATAATGCACGGACGCCGACGGACACGAGTGTATTATTTCCGCTATTGAAACATGTACGATGGAATATCCTATTTGTTACACTTCCACGGCGTATTTTTGAGATTAAAATTAATGAATTGTGATGTATGCATGAATAGTTACACAATGGTGTGTTTTCCCGCGTTTTGACGTAACGTTGTGTGGCGTCAAATGTGACGTCGTGTAAACTTTTTGAAATCCAAATTACACAGCTGTTTCTATGAACCAGATAAATTTGACTGCATGTTTGGAATGTGTTCAATCACATTAACATTCTAGATTAGTCGAAACCCTTTCCAAGTTTTCAAATAATCTTATTTTTACTAATAAAAAGTAAACATTTTGCATGGTAGCTCGTGGTTTCCAAGAAAACAGGCGCGCAATTACAGGACTGGTGTTCTCTTCACGGTGTATTATTTGTAAGGAGTTGATTACGGGTTTTCTCTCACAGCAAAACCGATGCAAATAACTTGCAAGAGTGTAATAAATACTGAAGGTTGTCTATCAATCAATCAATTAATCAACCAATCAACCAATCAATGAATCATTACAGATATTACAGATGGAGGGGAGCCTGAAGCGAGTTCTAGGTGTCCACCACAGCGGTATACTGCCCATACTGAAGGTTGTCTATCAATCTATCAATTAATCAACCAATTAATCAATCAATCAACCAATCAATGAGTAATTACAGATGGAGGGGAGCCTGAAGCGACATCGAGGTGTCCACCACAGCGGTATACTGCCCATACTGAAGGTTGTCTATCAATGAACCTGAAGCGAGGTCGAGGTGTCCACCACAGCGGTATACTGCCCATACTGAAGGTTGTCTATCAATGAACCTGAAGCGAGGTCGAGGTGTCCACCACAGCGGTATACTGCCCATACTGAAGGTTGTCTATCAATGAACCTGAAGCGAGGTCGAGGTGTCCTCCACAGCGGTATACTGCCCATACTGAAGGTTGTCTATCAATCAATCTATCAATCAATCAATTAATCAATTAATCAACCAATCAATGAATCATTACAGGTATTACAGATGGAGGGGAACCTGAAGCGAGGTATAGGTGTCCACCACAGCGGCATACTACCCATACTGAAGGAGGTGGTGGAGATGTTGTTTGCCCGAGGACTAGTCAAGGTATGTTGCCTTGTTATATGCTGATGGTAATTGGTTTAAACAGCAGTTTATTATCACGCCCACTTATACTCGGCGTCATATAGTCGTCGCTTTTGGCGTTCGTCTGTGTGTCTGTGCGTCCGGCATTTGCGTTAAAGTTTTTTAAGTACCACATGTCTCCACAACCCTAAGTCCAATTGACTTGAAACTTCACATACCTCTTTATCATCATCCATATTTTAATTCTATAGCCCACCCATGCAGCCCCCATGCCCAAGGTCAAGGCCAAATTACTCTGAAATTTGTGGTAAAGTTTTTGTAAAATTTGCATCATGAAAGTTTTTAAGTACATACATACGTAAGATACATACATACTGGGACCATCAAATACCTTGGCAGGTGTGATATGCTGGAGAAATCAGCCATCTAGCTTCATTTGAATAAACACACATAGTATATACACATTAGTATTGAAGGATTGAGGATAAAGTCAAACTACTTGTATGATACCTCTTTCCGAGAATTGTAATTTTAGCCGATACTAATGGTAAAATGTTAACCGTTTTACGCCTAATTAATGGATTTTGATATGTTAATTTTGCAACAATCCAATCGTCGCAAATTGATTTTCCGACTAGTTAATTTATGAAAAAAGGGTGTGTTTTCTTCTAAAAAATATGAAAATTACCATGTACTTGCAAAAAGTGCAGATGCTGATGAGGCGGCTCGTCACGAGCCGGCTCATCTGGATCTACACTGTTTACATTATCAGGCTACAGAAATGTGCTACAGTTGTTTCTGTCAAAATGTTCCGGGTTTATACGTGTACAAAGTGTTGTGCGTTGCGTATCCGTGGAGTTTCCGTTAGTTGCGTTTCAAACCGTGTGTCGTCTACGTGTAATACGTTTTCGGCCATGCGTTGCGTTTCCCCACTCTTGCGCATGCGCGAAAGTCGAGCAAACCGTGTTCAACGCATTGAGTTTCAAAAGCGTGTAATCCGTGTACAACGGTTGTAAACGTATACAACGGTTGTAAACAACGCATTGAGTTTCAAAAGCGTGTAATCCGTGTACAACGGTTGTAAACGTATACAACGGTTGTAAACGTATACAACGCTAAGGTAAACCGTTTAAACGATTTAACGCTTTCTTTGACGAACGGTTACACGCTTCTACATGTACACAGCACCGTACAGATGAAACCGTGTTATACGTATAACACGTTTCCACGGGTTTTAACGCATTACACGTTTTGGTATGCCAACCGTGTATCGCGTAGAATGCGCAGCATGCTCAGATCGGTGTTCGTGTGTGTACATGTATATATACTTCTAGACTGCAGGGCTTCTAAAATTTTCAGTTTTCCGGTTCTGGACCGATTTTTGAACTCTCAGACCGATTGAGATTTGAAAACTAGTCTTAAAAATCGGTCCGAGAAAAATTGCCAGTCGGCTGCTATTTCGCTATAAACCTTGTAAATTTACCGGTTTTGACCAATTAATTTATGACACATATCCGCGGGCCATATCCCTGTTAAACCAGTGTGCAGCTCGCTGTGTATTCAGTTTCTCCATATATCGATTTTTCTTAACACACGCGTGGGAGAGGTGTATAGCGGATTAGTGACTGAAATAGACTGGCTTCAGCGTAAAGATACCAGAGTTCCTAGATTCGCCATTTCTGAGGTCTACAAATACATTAAATATGCCTAAAAGCATCAATGAATGAAGAAACAAAATTAATTTTTATATGGAGGGTGTAAAATAAAAAAAAATATTATTTTTTTCTTCATTAATTGAAGATTTTAGGCATATTTAATGTATTTATAGACCTCGGTCCGTTACTTCAACCTGTGATATTACACAGACGAGATTTGTGTGTCGCTTTGTGCAAAAAAATCGATAACACTAAGCCCTGGCAACTAACAGGTGCTTATTGTATGACATCATTCAGCACGAGAAATGCGTCGTGACCACTCCTTTAGGCTATGTTTTGAAATGTTACTGATTGGTCAACACGCCCTTTGATGTTCCGCAGACGTCGCGAACGTGTGACTCGTGGGGCAATCATGCAGTAACCCATTTCATGCTGAGGATACGATTATGTTTGCGGGAAAATATTTTCCTTCTATGCACTCAGAAGTATATGCCGCGAGCACCATTTAAACCGTCTCGTCGAGACGGTTCAAATGAGTGGTCACAACGTATACTTTCATTGAGAAATAACAAAAATAAAAATAAATTATTTAATAATTTCATACCCGTAAATGTGTATTCCGAAAGGAATGGATTACAAAAAAAACACTGGATTATACGCAGATCTGTGGCCATGTTTCGCCGATATTGATTTCGAAAATATTTTCCGTAAATGGTGTTGAAAAGTTGACACAAAATTCAGAGTTCATGCGGAATTTCGGTGGGATTATGCACGTATCAACAGCTAATCGTCCGCATGAATAGGCAGGACACGTGACCATTATTTATTAACAATTAATCCTTTTAAGCGCCTGTTGATCGCGAGCATTATACATTGTAATAAGCGTCTGTCTATCGCGAGCACTTGTATAGTACCCGACCATCGCGTTATAATGGAGCTGCAATGTATTGTTGTTTACACCCGTATAATTCATTTTCCATATCAGGGGCGAAATGAGTCTGCCTTACAATAATTCGCATGTGCGGAATGGTGGTACATGTAGGTGCGAAACGATCCGCCTGTAAACGATCCAGGCCGAACAGGTACATGTATTCGCGATATTTTAAAAGGGACGAAACAAGGCCGCCTCGAAGCGATCGGGGCCGAACAGGTATTCGCGTTAAAACGTGTAACCGTTGTACACGTTTCAACACTTTCATATAGCTACACGCTTCCAGGTAAAGCGTTGTACACGTTTCGACGCTTTCACCTCGCTAAATATGTATACGCCAAAGCGTGTTATACGCCTTGAAGCTAAACGTATTACACGCTTTAAAACGGTTTGACAATGTGTATTACACGTGTACGAACCGTATTATACGTTTAAACAACGTATACAACGCTTTTAAACTAAACGGTTTGACAATGTGTATTACACGTGTACGAAACGTATTATACGTTTAAACAACGTATACAACGCTACAGCAAACCGTTGCGTTCGCGTTGCGTTCGCGTTGAGTTTGCAAGTGTTGTCTACGGTGGAACAAAAACGCAGACTGCACTGTATTTGATCAGGAGCTACACTGGTCTCAGATCCCATAAGCCCCATTTCTCCAGTATCAATATCTCAAACAGACAGTTTCTCATGTTGTAACCGTGCACTCATCAATGTAGTTGACAGGAAATAATGGGAACACCTTTGAATGATAGCTGGGATGGGCTGTGGCTCAGGGGTAGAATACAGGACTTCAATACTGAAGGAATAAAACCATGGGATGTTACGTTTACTGAGGTGTATAATACAGTTGGTCTGTTTAAAGTGTGTGGAGTCCGAACGCAACAGCCCATGGTTTTATTGTCTCGCCCTCGAAAGCGGAAAGCGAGACATAGGTTTTGCTTTTCCGGAGTCGTCGGCGGCGACGGCGGCGACGGTGGCGACGGCGGCAACGGCGGTGACGGCGGCGTCATCATTCAATGTTAAGTTTTCGTGTTACGGTCATTACTTCAACACCTTATCAGCTACCGTCATCAAACTTTATACATACCTTTACTATGATATGTAGATGACTATTCTCGGGGCCCCAGGGTCAAGGTCAAGGCCCCAGGGTCATGGTCAAGGCGGAACAAGGCGAGACATTTGATTCCGCAGAATTCTTGTTACTTATTTCTGTATCATACTTCCCTGTTATATGTTGCTATATAGCTTCTATTGGGGCTACCCATTCCGAATACAATTTATTGACCCGCACTTACACCTGTCCCATCCCATATCGACCGTGCATGCGCGCACGGGAGACTTCCTCTTTGCTTCGGACGGCTGGCGTGAAAGTATCCTTTTTGGTGCTCATTTTCGTTTGGCTGTTTTATACACTCTATTCATGATTATTGTCCGTAAGTAGGCAATATATTCTGTAATAGAGTGGGGGCTATTCATTTATATAAGTTGCTAGTCGATAATATTTCATTTTGAAAGTATTTCGAGTTTTTTTTCTTAGTGTGGCCACAGGCGCGACCTTCGCGATTTTCCTATTGTCGGACGTTCCTATTGTCTACAAAGAAATTTTAATTTTTTAATTTTTTTTTTTTACTTTGTCTAGTTCGATATTTGAATAGGTTTTCCGTACCAAGTTCACTAATGGGCTAAGGGAAACCTAAAACCATTTCGGGTCAGGAAATTTGGTGGTGGTCACAAAACGGGAACTTGTGATTCTCATGAGATAATTTGTTTCCGTTGTTGCTAGAGACATAACGGTTGCTCTAATGAGAAACCGGGCTTGTCTCAGGCCTTGGGGGTCCTCTATGGAGGGGCCTGACCATTAGGTACTATCAGGTAAGTATCAGGGTAAGTATCAATAAGTGAGATTCAGAAACTACAGTGGTTTCTGAGTCTGAGCCAAGTCGAGTCCGAATAGTGGCAGGGTGTCTCTTATGACTGAGACATCCAACGTCGCTAGTTCTGCTCTGGGTGGTCCGCTACCCACTGAGTAAGAACACCGGGCGCCAGTCTGTGTTCGGCAAGATTTAGAAACTAAAGACTGTTTCTGAGTCTACGCCAAGTCCGAGTCCGAATAGTGGCAGGGTGTCTCTTATGACTGAGGCATCCAACGTCGCTAGTTCTGCTCTGGGTGGTCCGCTACCCACTGAGTAAGGACACCGGACACCGGACACCGGACACCGGACATCGGACACCGGACACCAGTCGGTGTTCGGCATTATTCAGAAACTAAAGACTGTTTCTGAGTCTAGCCAAGTCAGAGTCCGAATAGTAGCAGGGTATCTCTTATGACTGAGACATCCAACGTCGCTAGTTCTGCTCTGGGTGGTCCGCTACCCACTGAGTACGGACACCGGACACCGGACACCGGCCACCGGACACCGGACACCAGACACCAGTCGGTGTTCGGCAAGATTCAGAAACTAAAGACTGTTTCTGAGTCTAGCCAAGTCTGAGTCCGAATAGTGGCAGGGTATCTCTTATGACTGAGACATCCAACGTCGCTAGTTATGCTCTGGGTGGTCCGCTACCCACTGAGTAAGGACACCGGACACCGGACACCGGACACCGGACACCGGACACCGGACACCGGACACCAGTTCTGCTCTGGGTTATACGCTAACCACTGAGCAAGAACACAGGATACCAGTTAGGCTCTGGTTTATACGCTAACCGCCGAGCACGAACACCGGACACCGGTTCTGCTCTGTGTTATACGCTAACCACTGAGCAAGAACGCCGGACACTAGTTCTGCTCTGGGTTATTAGCTAACCACTGAGCACGAACACCGGACAGGTGACAGGTAGATTCAAGGGGATAGGCGATGTGGGTAGTATACACGCAAATCCAATTGGGCGCGCCTCGGTGGAATGCAAGCGTATTCCTCCGGTCAACAGAGTGTCAAATATAGCCACTGATAACGGCGACGCTGGTCTTGACCACGCCGTTTTCAGCGGAATATCTGTCAAGGTTATGGATATACAACAGTGTAACGGTATAGGGCATTAGCCTGCCGACACACTGGATTAATCCTGATGTGAGTCTGATGACGTCAGACAGGAGGGCGCACAGACTCGTCGATCAGGACGGGTAGATCCGGGTCTAGTAGCAAGAGAGCTAGGTATAGGTCATCTTACAGTAGCTCGTCTACCAGGATGCGGGATTGTATATCCATGAAACACAAACGACGTTCTAGGTCGTGTCTAGGTACGATCATTGACGTCGTCATAGGCATAGGGGAAGGGACCTCCTTCGGGAAGCATTCCTTCAGGCCACGAATATGTTTGGAAACAGATGTTCGCAGGTGACTGCTGCTGACGCTGCAGTAAGACAGAGTCGGCAGTTAGCGAGACTATCAGTGGTCTATTTAGCCAAGCGGTTCGCTTATAGAAGCGCAACTCGGGCTGAAAAGGGGACATAAGCAAGCTTCAATATCCCCTTCTCCTGAACCAACGAGTGAGGTAAAGGGTAGCTTTAAGCAACCCATAACACCTATACAGCCCCAATAGGGTGGGGCTCCCAGAGGGCAATCTCCGAGCTTCTACAGCGTGCGGTTTGTTGTACCAACAGACACATCATTTCTAGATAGAGACGGCTCGATCGATACGTCGGACTATTAGAGTCGACGATTGGGCAGTCTCCAGCAAACCACAGGAAGGTTATCTTCATATACCGATATACCATGCGTCCAGAAACTTTATAAGCTTTCAGTCGCAAGGCATGGTATAACAGTTTTGTGTCCTACCCTTCAGAATAGCCACGGCGTTCACAAAACTAATATAGGTATTCTAGGCACAGTCCAGAACGTGTGTTATTGCATACTTCAATACTTGGACGACTGGCTCCTGCATGATCAGTCTAGAGACACACTGCTACTCAAGCGGCGTTTGTTCTGGGATCTTATCACGGGGTTGGGTCTCAGGCCTAACTAGTACCGAAACAGGACATCTGATACGTAGGGTTGAGTTTCCTTACCAGACTGGGGATAGTCAGGGTACACTTGGACAGTGCCGATATGTACAGAGTAGACATCATGTTGCGAGTGATCTTCAAAGCTGTGTATCCACTTCAACTACCAGCCAGGGAGCTATTTTAGCTGCTAGGGTATTGAATTCAGAGGCAGATATGCGGTGTAGGTCGTCTACCAATGTACTGTGGACTACCTGTCGAGAGGGGCTCGAAGGTCCGTACCGAGGGGTCACTGTTAAGATCAGTGACCAACGCGGTTATCAACAGGTAGAGCCACCCCTGTTTGGGTCTGTTTGCGACCATGATGGACAATCAGAGCCCAATGTATGTGTCTCCAGTTCTGGACTAGGGGACATAGGCGGTAGGAGCATGTCCGTCTCATGGAAATGAGTATACGGGTAAGCATTTCCGTGCAGTAAATTCGGGTCACACTAGTGGCACCATGCTGGCCAATGACAAGTTGGTTCTCCAGCATACTGGAATGTCTAGTGTACCATCCGATGGGCATTCCAGTGTTTCCCAAGCTTCTGTCACAGCATGCAGGGGGAACACTTCATGCGAATACGCTCGTTCTGATTCTTCACGTCTGGAGGCTATCATGAAGGTAATCAGAAAGGACAAATTTTCGCGACTAGCTACAGCAATCATTGCACAGGCAAAGATGCGAATGGGAGGTCTGGGTTAATTGCTGTAAGTAAGGCATATTAATCCAGTCAGTCCAGCGGTAGGCGGAATGGGCGATTTCCTTTAGTAATTGTTCGATGAAACGAAATCGTCAGCGTCGATTAGGACGGGATACATGTAGGCATTGGCCAACTGTTTCAAGTTCACTTCAGTGCCGATATGTATCATAGTTTCAGACCCCAGTTATAGGCGCTGATTTCATTCTTCACTAGAGAAAGACCAGTAGCTAGAATAGTTAACCTAAGGGAATCTAACAGTAGTTAGATGGGATTTAACGAAAATCAGTATGAGCCCATGGGACAGCTTCCCTCTTGATTGATCAGTCAAAAATGGGTTACTCCTCGTTTTCGCTTCTGCGAAAAGGCGGCGGGAATTACGCGGCCTGTACAGGGGCGACCAGAATCTGGCTTGTATAATGATTCCGTTACTATGGTTGCGACGCTGGGTTCCTTGCTAAGGCTCGGGTCCCAGTTAGGCATAACCGACCGTTCGTGATCCCAGGCATGTCCAAATCGAGTCGGTTATCTGTGACATTATATACTTTACGTATTCTATAATGTACAATTGTCGTATTTTAACTTGGTAAAAGCACATGCTTCCGGTTAATAACAACAACAATGTCAATAGATTAAAATTCATTCGCACTGATCCAGAATATGAGTTTATCTCTCGCCCAGCACGAACCTACCAAATTTAACCGAGACGGAAAACACGCTATGCCCTGGCACATAAATCAAGGTCACACAGATCAGATGATAATGTGGGCTTCGTGGCGCAATCGGTTAAGACATTCGGCTAGATGATGGTGAATTTCATAAGACAAAATACACCAGGCTTGTCAGAGAAAAAGGGCACTTCACCGGTACGGGTGAATGTTAAAATCCTCTGATGGCATCAGGTGGGACTGGTCTCGGCAGCTAGTGTAGCTGTGGAAGAACAGTGCCCCTTCTTATCCGGAGGCGGTAGCTTCGGTATACCAGTATCTGTCTCAGGATAGTGGTCCTGTTTAACCTGCGCAAGTGCCGAGGGCTAAGTCTCTGTGTGAAGCAGAATAGGTTACGGCTTTCAAGGGTAGGCCTAGACTGCCTCAGACCCACACTGTAGAAGCTCTGTTAGATGAATTGATTTGGCACATGGTTTGACCCCAAAACTAAGTTGGATTTCTTAAAGCCAGTACTTTTCTGTCACATCAGGGGCTCAAGTATTAGGTTATGCTCACATAAACTTGGCTCATAGAGTATTCGGCCTTGGAAAAGGAGGCTCAGAGATGGGAGTATCCAAGGCTTAGTTCCATAAGGCACTACATCTCAATGACTAACCAATGAGAGGTAGGCACTGGATTTTATTCCATGCGTGGGTAATCAGTTTATATCCAAATCGTCAGTTTACAGATGGGTATCTCTCGCAACACGCAGAGCATATCGATCCAATTCGGTTAAGGACTCATAAGGTTATAATCTATGCCTATGAGGTCGGAGCAGTATTTACCTCATCGGAGTTTCTCTATGGAGTGATCCTGGGGATAAGATAATGGAAGTGACATCAGGTAAGTCTCATTCCACTTTTATCAGTTTTACATACGTACACTGACTGAGCAGAGCGCAGATATTTACACATTGGATCCCCTAGTCGCGGCTAGCAGGGACGTCACGGGGGCCAAGCATGTGTAAAAGGCTCAATTTTTTAGCCTGTTGTTATTCTGGGCCAGTGGATCTAGTCCAGGATAACAAATTGTTGGTATATTCACATTGGCAGTACAAAACGTTCTAGTTATCAGCTAGTTCAAGTTTGGTGCCTGGAAAGTTTTCGTAGATTGTTTTCTTGATTACACATGACTGGTTATGCCAGTCTGGATACATATTTTACTATAATGTGTGCAGTTGTTTGGTGTTACCAATGATGGTGAGGTCCGGAGAGGGTAACGGTGAGTTCCCTGTGCTCCGGGGTGCTAACGGTACTAGGTATCATGACACTCGAAAACACATAATCATTCATCCAGGGTCATGAATGCCATGTTTTGTAATTATTGATAGTATGTGGTTGTCAATATGCATAGGGTATTTTATGTTAGCATTACTATTTGTGAGTAATGTGGGTTAGAACTTTAAGAGACTTGTGGACATGGCCAAGGGTCAGTGTAGATGCTGTGGCTCTTAGATGTGAGGCACAACAGTGTGTATGACATGACGCTAACATGATATGAGTTAGTCACATTCAGTGCGTGTGAAACTGCGACTGGGGACAGTACTCGAGCAAGACCAGAAGACTTAGCTGGCGGCTCAGTTATCTTCTGGGAGCAGGAATAGGGGGGGCGCTGCTCAGACGGTGCCCGGGTCTAGTCTACAAGTTGTTTGGTGAGTCAATTTATTGATCCTAGGTTAAGTATTCACAGAGCGAATTAATTTATTTTTCTGGTTTCTGTATCACCTTACCGTCCCGCCTTGGAGACAAATTCTAGCAACATATAACAGGGAAGTATGATACAGAAATCAGAATTTTTCAATGTAAAATTAGTTTCTGTGAGTACTTACCTGCTATATGTATTTAACACCCGCCTCCCACCCCGCAAGGTGAGAGATTTGTTCTATCGCAAAGAGGAAGTCTCCTGTGCGCGCATGCGCGGTCGATATGGGATGGGACATGTGTAAGTGCGGGTCAATAAATTGTATTCGGAATGGGTAGCCCCAATAGAAGCTATATAGCAACATATAACAGGTAAGTACTCACAGAAACTAATTTTACATTGAAAAATTCTGATATTTACACTGCATTTTCTGATAGTTTAAAAAATGTAAATAACCAAATATGGCAGTAAAATTTATAATAATCTGGTTTTACGTCATTAATATAACAGCGATGTTGCCGGACTTAGCGAATCAACAACGTCGCTTGACGTCACATGGGGCTACTGTTATGTACTGGGATATAAACGCAATATGTTGTTTGGGCGTTTCCATTATGAATTTAAGGACAGTGTAAATGTTGAAGGTTGTGTGTTCAACCTACCCTAAGGCTTGAAAAAATACTTCCATAGTATTTCCATCCCACTGGTCTATCGGATGAGACTTTAAACTGTGGTACCGTCCCTATATGACCTTAGCTGTTTCTGGGACGTTAAACACCATCATTTCATTTGAATGATAGCTACAAACAAGGCTGATTGACTTACTGATGGCAAAAGACATGAGCACGAGAAATATACAGTGTATCAGTAGCCTATTTCACCAACATTGCAAAGTATACTTTTCATACTTTGAGGGAGAAATTTTAGAATAAATTTATTAATTTTTAGCCAGGTTTTTTTAAAAAAATCCAGGCTATTGGATTGGCGAAAGCCGGGCGGCGGGTGGGCGGCGGGCGGCGGGCGGCGGGCGGACGGCGGGCGGGCGGCGTCCACAATCAATGTTAAGTTTTCGTGTTTGAGTCCATTTCTTTGTTACTGTACCACCTAGGACCACCAAACTTTCACAGCTTCATAATCAAGGGGTGCCCACCACATATCACTATCCAACATGTTACTTTTTTTTTAACTTCACCCATTTTTTCCGCGAATCATCGACTTAGCCATTTTCAATGTTAAGTTTTCGCGTTTTCAATGTTAAGTTTTCGTGTTTAAGTCCATTTCTTTGGTACTGTACCACCTAGGACCACCAAACTTTCACAGCTTCATAATCAAGGGGTGCCCACCACATATCACTGTCCAACATGTTACTTTTTTTTTAACTTGACCCATTTTTTCCGCGCAGTCGACTTAGCCATTTTCAATGTTAACTTTTCGCGTTAGCCATTTTCAATGTTAACTTTTCGCGTTTACAATGTTAAGTTTTTGTGTTTAAGTCCATTTCTTTGGTACTGTACCACCTAGGACCACCAAACTTTCACAGCTTCATAACCAAGGGGTGCCTACCACATACAACTATCCAACATGTGACCATTTTTTTACCTTCACCTATTATTTCTACGTAATTGACTTAGCCATTTTCAACGTTAACTTTTTAACGTACGTCTGGTTAAAGTTTTTTGATTAAAACTTTTTCGTTCTACCCCCCAACGGTGCTGCCCCTGTGCCCAATGTCAAGGTCAAATTACTTTGAATTTTTTTGTTAAATTTTTTTCGTGTACTATATCTCTGCAACTGCTTCACCCATTACCTTGATACTTCACATGGGTGTTTATCATCATTGTCGCACCCACTTGCGGAAAGCGCATTTTATGCATTTTGGCATACGTCCGTCCTTCTGTCCGTACGTCCGTGTCCGGTTAAAGTTTTTTCGTTAAAGTTTTTCCATCTACTATATCTATTTTTTTAGTGTCCATGCCTCGCCCCAAGGCGCGACATGCAGGCCACGGCCATCTAGTCTACAAAAAGTGGGTATAATTATGTTATCCAAGTGTCTATGCTTGGAAAAAACCTGGCCTTCGTGGCTTTGCCTCGTTTCTTGTTATTATTCTGAATTTATTACATTATCACAGCCAATTTGGCTGTGATAATGTAATAAATTCAGTATAATAATAAATAAATGATTACTCCCTCAAAGTATACTTTGCTAGAAAAGTATACTTTGCAATGTTGGTGAAATCGGCTACAGGTCTAGTCCATCCAAACACTCTCTCTCTCTGTATCCTGTATAGATCCTGTTCGCGACCGAAACATTCGCAATGGGTGTCAACATGCCAGCTCGCACCGTCGTGTTCGACTCGATACGCAAGCACGATGGGACCAACTTCCGTAACCTGCATGCCGGGGAGTATATCCAGATGGCTGGGCGGGCGGGGCGTCGCGGGCTCGACACCACGGGCACTGTAATTATACTGGCCAAGGGCGACATCGTAGATATGTCCGACCTGCACAAAATGATGTTGGTGAGTGAACGTGATTTGCTATGGAAATTGTTGTTCTGTCCTCACACAATTGGAGTGATGGATTTTCGCCTGGAGGTTAATAGGATATTGGGTTTCAATACCCAAGGATTCGAGTTGAACCCCCAGCCCTAGATGTGAAAAATACTTTCATACATTCCATTCCTTTCGTCCTGTGGATGAGACTTGAAACCAAGGTCGCGTTCATACATGAACTTAACTGTTGCTGGGACGTAAAACCCATTCACTTTCATACACACTATTGGAAATGATTTTAATCGGCCAGAGAATGTCTATCTATGTGGTTGTGTTGTTCTTGGGGATCTGGGGGCCGTTTCACTAAACTTCTTACGACTAAAATGTTCGTAAGTACAAACTTATGATAGTCTGTAAATTTCACATTAACAATGTTTTCTTGTAAACATACAGAATATATAGAATATATTTTTGAATCTCAAAATATTTATCCGGCCCAGAATAAGATTCAACATTTTATTCCCTGGATTTATGAGAGATACGTCAAACGTTTTCGCCATGTCAACCAAAAAATTGGTTAAAACAAAGTTTTCACCAACAAATTTGATGCTAATGCCATTTCAGTGGATAGTTTACAAATTATTATCAAATTAATGTTCAATATTGTCAACATACAGCCCTGGCGACGCCAAAATGCACGTCGCACATTGTTGACGTCCTCAAAATTAAAACGACGCTATGACGTGATAATAAACATGTCAACAACCATTGAAAACAATAAACATCAAACTTATTCATTATTTTATGGGGTAATTGTAAGGCACATTAATATTGCCCTATTAGGCAATGTGTCGTTGCTAGATGTGAGACAAGCTTGTGTAGGGTGAGACAAGGAAATATCACATGGGCCTGACTATTTAGATACCTTGTCTCAGAGACTATTCAGATACCTTGTCTCAGAGACTATATAGATACCTTGTCTCAGAGACTATATAGATACCTTGTCTCAGAGACTATATAGATACCTTGTCTCAGAGACTATATAGATACCTTGTCTCAGAGACTATATAGATACCTTGTCTCAGAGACTATATAGATACCTTGTCTCAGAGACTATTCAGATACCTTGTCTCAGAGACTATATAGATACCTTGTCTCAGAGACTATTCAGACCTAGTCTCAGAGACAATATAGATACCTTGTCTCAGAGATTATATAGAGACTGTTCTCAGAGACTATATAGATACCTTGTCTCGAGACTATAGACCTTGTCTCAGAGACTATTTAGATACCTTGTCTGAGACTATTTTACCTTGTCTCAGAGACTATATAGACCTTGTCTCAGAACATTAGATACCTTGTCAGAGACTATATATTTACCTTGTCTCAGAGATAAATTACCTTGTCTCAGAGACTATATAGATACCTTGTCTCAGAGCACCTGGTGGGCGAGAAAAAGCTTATACAGAGCTCTGAGATTTTACACTACAATAATTCCAGGTCAAACCTACAAAGCTGGAGTGCCAGTTCCGAGTGACGTACTCAATGTGTTCTATAATTCTCCATATTTTCTATATAATTGTTTGATTGATTTTTATAGGGTTTGATTTAGGATAGGTTAGGGTTAGGAACCCCACAATGTACGTCTCGTAAGTCCGTCCGTCCGTCTGTCCGTCTGTCCGTCACAAAATTTGTGTCGTGCTTATCTCCAAAAGCTTTTGAGTTACAGTCGTGAAACTTTACAGGAATACTTGTCATCGTGTGAAGTTGCGCACCTGGGGTTTTAGATGCGGATTCATCCTGTATTTACGGAGTTATGGCCCTTGACTTAGCGAAAATTGGGGATTTTCAACTTGTGTCGCGCGTATCTCCAAAAGTATTTCAGTTAGAGTCGTGAAACTTTACAGGAATACTGGTCATCGTGTGAAGTTGCGCACCTGGGGTTTTAGATGCGGATTCATCCTGTATTTACGGAGTAATGGCCCTTGACTTAGTGAAAAGTGGCGATTTTCAACTTGTGTCGCACGTATCTCCAAATGTATTTCAGTTAGTCGTGAAACTTTACAGGAATACTGGTCATCATATGAAGTTGCGCACCTGGGGTTTTAGATGCGGATTCATCCAGTATTCACGGAGTTCTGGCCCTTGACTTAGTGAAAAGTGGGGATTTTCAACTTGTGTCGCTCGTATCTCCAAAAGTATTTCAGTTAGAGTCACAAAACTTTACAGGAATACTGGTTATCGTGTGAAGTTGCGCACCTGGGGTTTTAGATGCAGATTCATCCTGTATTTACAGAGTTATGGCCCTTGACTTAGCGAAAATTGGGGATTTTCAACTTGAGTCGCGCATATCTTCAAAAGTATTTCAGTTAGAGTCGTTAAACTTTACAGGAATACTGGTCATCGTGTCAAGTTGCGCACCTGCAGTTTTAGATGCGGATTCATCTAGTATTCACGTAGTTATGTCTTTTGACTTAGTGAAAAGTGGGGATTTTCAATTTGTGTCGCGCCTATCTCCAAAAGTATTTCAGTTAGAGTCGCGAAACTTTATACAAGAATACTGGTCATCATGTGAAGTTGCGCACCTGGTGTTTTAGATGCGGATTCATCCAGTATTCACAAGAGTTATGGCCCTTGACTTAGTGAAAAGTGTGGATATTCAACTTGTGTCGCGCGTATCTTCAAAAGTATGCAGAAAATACAAGGTAGCTACATATATGCTGTTGCTGTCTTAAATTCTACTTTTCCAAGTCCTGATAACATGCAGTGGTGGTATTGGGGGAGACATATGTTTTTGTCTGAAAAACAATCCTCTAGTTTCTGTATAATTCCAGGGCAAACCTACAAAGCTGGAGTGCCAGTTCCGAGTGACGTACTCGATGTGTTCTATAATTCTCCATATTTTCTATAATTCCAGGGCAAACCTACAAAGCTGGAGTCCCAGTTCCGAGTGACGTACTCGATGATCCTGAACCTGCTGCGTGTGGAGCAGCTACGCGTAGAGGACATGATGAAACGCAGCTTCTCAGAGTTTCACAGCCAGAAGGACGTCACGAAACACAAGAAGCAGCTCGACGTGCTGCACGGTCGACTGGCGGAGCTCGACGATGTAGAGTGCTTCATGTGCTCTGTGGACTTGGACGATTACTGGCACGCGTGTCGCGATTACCGCTCTCTCAAGGTCCAGTTACAGGTATATATTGTTTGCCATAGTTTCCCAACCATTGAAAGAACAGCACATCATCTCTGTTAATCGCATATTGTGGCTCTTTCGCTAAAATCTATATAAAATTAATAATTAACTGTTGCAATAATTAGAACGTGATATTTACAATAAAATCTCACGCCTTGCTGGCGTAATTTCCTGTGTACTGCACCATGTGCACATGAATTCGGTGTAAATCCGCCAATCATTTAATACTGGTAGTATCGTAATTTGAAAGCGTGCAAAGAGTTAATGTATCTTATTGGGTCACCTGTGTTAACTTACTGTATCATTTCTTTTTCCAATTTTACAAATGCTGTATTTTTTTTAGAGTGTTCAAACAATGGAAATACCCCATAAACCCAAAATGTTGGATCGTCCGTCCGTCCATCCATCGGTCTGTCACATTTTCCATTCTGCTATAACTTCTATACCATATGACCCATTGGCTTGGAACTTCACACGCATGTTTCTCATCAATCATATTTTCCCCGTGCCCCCAAGCTCAATGTCAAATAGCTTTGATATTTCACATTCAGTAGATGTGTGCACGTTTGTTCTTTCCCTATAACTTCTTTACTGTATGAGTGGTTGGCTTGAAACTTCATGCATATGTTTCTCATCATTGATATTTTCATTCCCCGCCCCACCTATGTTCCCCCCGTGCCCAAGGTCAAGGTCAAATAATTTTACATTCAATAGATGCGTGCACATTTCTCCATTCTCCTATAACTTCTTTACTATATGAGCAGTTGGCTTGAAAATTGAATGCAATACAGTATAAATAAGTGAACAAGTACTAATAAGTGATTGTTTAAATTGGTTTTGATTATTTGTTCCCTCTTTAATAATGAATAAAATCAATAATCCATTTGTAAAAATAAAATATGCATTGAATTTGATATCAGGGGGTACAATACTCTTTAGACACAAAACTTATCTGGAGCTCTGCATCTGGAAATCCAATAAAGAAACGAGTGCAGAGCACAAGTTCCTTTGTTGGATTTACCTATGTCAAGGGAAATAAATCCAGTATTTCGAAATGGTAGTGGAATAAATTGTATATTATATGTTCTTCGAAAAATGTGAGAATTTCTCTTAGACCGGCGTATAACCTTGTCAAAATTAGCAATTTTGACGTTAGCGTATGAATTGTTTCTTCGCCGGAAATGACGTGACATCAATTACGTCTCGCGAGCATCTAGGAGCAAGTATTTCCTACAAGGAAATAAATCCGACCAGAATCACTGGGTAGCATGTAATATTACACGATCATTCCAGCACAACAATATTTACACAATTCCCTAACATTTGATTGGCTCGTAGCAAGTCTCTGTCCAAAATTTATATCCCAGTAAACTCCCACGCTGAACTACTTTCCGTAACCGTGAGGCGCAGTTAAAATAATTCTTAAGAAAACGGAAAATAAACACATTTTCTTGATGAATTTATTTCAAATGCTGGAATTATAAGGAATGAATGGCCTTTTTGTGGAATTTATCGGGATATAAACTTGGAAAAGTCGCGGAATACTGGACGAGGCCTTCCGGCCTTCGTCCAGTATTCCCGCGACTTTTCCAAGTTTATACCCCAATAAATACCACAAAAAGGCCATTCATTCCTATAATAATCAGCTCACCTGGTTCAATAAACATTTCACACATGATATGTTATAAAAACAAATTGAATCAAGCTTAAAGAGATTTCCGGGAGGCGGTCGTAGTGAAGGTGACCGTATCGCGATTCAGAGGGTGTGTCCAAGAAAATTATTTGATTGTAAATATTTTCCTTAAATGGCAATAAAAGGTAACAAAATTTTTGTCAACTTTTCACTTTATTTATGAAAAATATTATCAATTTTGTAAACGTATTTAATAATATTACACAGATGTCCGAAGGTACACAATCACATGTCTCATATGGTAAACACGAGGGTTGTGTACACCGCTGCAGCTCTACAGAATGGAGTGGTGTAATTCACAGTTATATGTGGGTAAACTGCAGGCTGAAATGTAACACATTTCATATACGGTACCTACTGCAAATGTGTGTGACATTACTTTATTGGACAAAACTAACAAAGGACAGCTTTTGTATCTCAGCAACTGTTTGCTTGCAGGCGGTTGTTTTGACCCACCCGGCGGCCATTAAAGCTCTGTCAGCCGGACGTGTGGTTGTCATTGACAACAGTTGTTATAGAAACACAATGGGTGTTGTATTGCGGACTTCGTCTGGAACGAATAATGAAAGACTATATACCTGTCTCGTCATCTGTGATAAAAACAAGACAGAAAAAAGTGCAACTTCGCCAATAGTTGACGAAGTTCGTCCGATGGTGAACAATCGTTTATTCCAACCAGAGGGACTGTGTTCACAGAATATGACGCAGTGTAAATCGGAAGCTATCGTCGTGGTAACAACAAAGACAATACGAATCGATACAGAAAAAATAATGAATGATTTCAAGAAGCGGGAACAACCAAGATTTAGGTATACACCTGGGGCCCTTTTCACTGAACTTCGTACGATAAAAATGTTCATATGAATATTAATTAATTTGCTCCTCACATTAATGCGTCTAACTAATGCTACCATTTTCCGCCTACCTGTACACATCATTACATGTGAACACGTCCACTAAAAAATTACCAGTATCACAAATCAGTGTAAATTTTATTCTAATTCCCAATTTCGCACTAATGATCTTCTTAGTTGTACGAAGTTTAGTGAAACGGGCCCCAGTTGGTGGCTGTGACTGGAGAAATTGGGTGTGTTGTCAGTCAATGTGAAGAAGTTTGTCAGTGCAAAATTAAATTTTTAAATAACAATGTTGGAAAATATATAGTGGATGTGGTCACATGCAATGATGTGTGCATATAACTGCAAATTGGTAACATTTGTTATCCATGTTCATGTGAGAAGCAAATTCATAAAATTCTTCGTACAAACATTTTTATTGTACAAACTTTAGTGAAACGGGCCCCAGATACTTACCAGCTATACGATCGTAATAAGGAGTTAGACTGACCATGAATGCTGTTAGCCAAATTTTCTACAGTCAATGCCACATCTCAGGCCAGATCTAATTTATTTGTGCAAAGTTCAAGGTACTACTAACTAGCTTCAACTATCATCCATGTTTAAAAATGTTTTGTTTTCCAAAATATGGATATTTGCAGTTTAAAGGACAGCTGGCACCAGTTAAAGCTATTGTGATTTACTCTTTTTGACTAAATATACAATCTCCTGCACCCCTCCCATACATACCTCTTCTGATGTGTATGACCTTGTTTTTTAATAACTATATAACCATAAACAAATCCAATCAACAAATCAGTTAACCAACCAAACCATTACTAGCTGACCAACCAACCAACGGACCGACAACCCTAACAAACAACCAGCAAACCAACCAAACTAGCCACCAACCAAAAAAATCAAGCCACCAACTTACAAGCCACCCACCAACCAAACAAGCCACCAACCAATCAAGCCACCAACACATAATCCACCAACCAAAAAAGCCACCAACCAACCAAGCCACCAAACAATCAAGCCACCAACCAATCAAGCCACCAACCAACCAACCAACCAAGCCACCATCCAACCAACCCAACCATCACTTGTTTATTTGTTTACCCTATAGGTCAGACCCTCCATCACAGTCTGTCTCCATAGCAACCCAGGAGTTGCTACGGCTGACTGAGGCGAGTGGCAACGACCTTCCCGGTGGCCTTGACCCCGTGAAGGACCTTCATCTGCGCGACATTGAGTTGGTCGAGAAGTTCCGCTCCCTCGAACTGACGCGGCAGAAACTCTCGTCTTTCACCTGTATTAACTGTCCCAGGTTTACTGAACATGTGAGTTGTATGTGGCTGTGACTGGAGAAATGGGGCTTATGGATTTTGCGACCAGTGTAGATCCAGATCAGCCTGTGCATCTGCACAGTCTGATCAGGATCTGCACTGTTCGCCATTCCATCAATAAAGCACCTGTCATGCTTATAACAAGCAGTATAGATCATAATCAGGCTGCAGGAGTGTTGTATTTGATCAGAAGCTATACTGGTCACAAATCCCATGAGCCCCATTTCTCCAGTCACAGTCACATGTAGAGAATAATATTAAAATATCTTTGGAGATCAAGTTTATCGGGCATGCCTATGAACAAGCAGGAATTTCGAGCCACGCCTAATAAGCTCGATTTGTAACGACATCTGCTATTATCAGGTTACATTATATGACAAGAAATGAGTGTGGTTTATGTCGCGCCTGCTTTTTTCCGTTGTCGTCGTCGTCCGAAATGTCAAAAATGTTTGTAAAAGTTTCTTCATCATATCACTTTAATATTACTTAACGGTTTGCTTCAATATTTGGACACTTGATACATGTGATCATTCGGAATACCGCCATTTTATGCTGCCATTAACATGACCTTGACCTTTTTAGCTCACCTGAGCGAAACTCATGTGAGCTATTGTTACCGCAATGTGTCCGTCGTCGTCCGTGAACATTTTCAAACGTCTTCTCCTCGGTAACCATTGGGCCTATAATCACCAAACTTCATGGTCATGGTCCTTAGGTAGGGGGATTACAAAATTGTTAAAATGACGTCATTACGTAATCAAAGATGGCCGCCGTCTAAAAATAGCACAAATTATTAAAAAATCTTCTTCTCAAGAACCGCCAACCGGATTTTGACAAAACTTGGTACGAATGATCGATGTACAATGCTCTTTCAATGTTGTTAAAATGGTGACCCTGGGGTCAAATTTGGGTCAAATTTTATTTTTGACCGAATATGGTCATGTCATATATCAAATTGAAGGTATCAATGAGGCGATCACTCTGGTGCATTTTTTGTCGAAATCGGATGGTTATGTCATTCAAGATGGCCGCCGAAAGGTCAAAAGGTCGTTCTTTTATTAGAGATTTCAAAACTCTTCTTCACATGAACCGCTTGGCCCATGGTAGCCAAACTTAAAAGTTATGGTCCATGGGTGAAGCCTTTTCAGATTTGTTAAAATGGAGGTCATCGCTAATCCAAGATGGCCGCCGTCTAAAAATAGCATAAATTCTTAAAAAATCCTCTTCTCATGAACCGCTAGCCGGATTTCGACTAAACTTGGTAGGAATGATCGATTTACAATGCTCTTTCAAAGTTGTGAAAATGGTGACCCCGGGGTCAAAAATGGGCGTGGCCCGTGGGGTCAAATTGGGGTCAAATTTTATTTTTACCGAATATGCTCATGTCATATATAAAATTGAAGGTATCGATGAGGCGATTGCTCTGGTGCAATATTTGTCTGAATCAGATGATTATGTCATCCATGATGGCCAACAAAAGGTCCATTTATTCAAGATTTTGAACGTCTTTTTCTCAGGAACCACATGGCCGATGCTGGCAAAACTTCATAGGAAGTTAAGATCCTTGGGTGAAGCATTTTCAGATTTGGTAAAATGAGTCGTCGCTTAATCCAAGATGACCACCATCTAAAAATAGCACAATTTTTTTAAAACACATGAACTCAATGTCACATTCTCCTCTGGTGTTCATGGAGTCAGGTGAGCGAATTAGGGCCATCATGGCCCTCTTGTTTATCTTCACATCGTTGCGGAAACACGTAGCCATTTTTTGCGTCAAAACGTTTGTACAAGTTTCTTCATCATCATATAACATTAATGTTACTTGATGGATTGCTTCAATGTTTGGACACTTGATACATGTAAGCATTTGAAACACATTTTGCCATCATTAACATGACCTTGACCATTTTTACCATCACATTCTTGCGGAAACACTTTAATAGCCACTTTTGTGCTTCAAAAAATAATTTGTAAAAGTTTCTTCATCATGATATAATATTAAAATTACTTGGTGGATTGCTTCAATAGTTGGACACTTGATACATGTAAGCATTTTGTATACACTCATGCTGCCATTAACATGATCTTGACCTTTTTGACCTTTACATGGTTGTGGAAGCACATGGCCATGTTTTTATGTCAAAACGTGTTTTCAACCTTGACCTTTTTCGTGTTTTAAGCATGCACTTCTCTGATCTCTGACGGGTTTTGTGATGCTTACTTAGCACATGCCCATGTTACGGTCAAATGCCTTGGCAGGCACGACACCGCTTCTGTGGCAGAATTCTTGTATGTCATTTGTAACCATAGAAACCAAATATTAGTCTGATTACTAGTGTGTGATTGCTTAACCATGCAAACTAAATGTCTGTCATTTCATAACCATGGCAACTGTATTTCACTTTGAGCATGTCACTTAATAACCATGGCAACTGTATTTCACTTTGAGCATGTCACTTAATAACCATGGAAACTGTATTTCAGTTTGAGCAGATCAACTCTAACCTGATGTTGAAGGATGAGTACAAGCATCTACAGTTCCTGCTGTCTGATGAGAGTCTAACACTCCTGCCAGAATACCAGCAGCGGGTCGAGGTATGTTCCCAGTTTGAAATCAGACAGTTCTGCTGAGTTCAGGTACAATATCGGTGTATGTGGATACAATTTGTTTGGGAAAACCCCGATTTATATAGTATCTCTATATTTATATAGTATCTCTATATTTATATAGTATATTTATATAGTATCTCTATATTCATAGGCGTTTTCCAAAACAAATCGTGTCCGAATATTTATGATAATTATGGTACAATGCTTGTTAGAAGCATGACGGGTGTTTCATTGATGGAATGGCGAACAGTGCAGATCCTGAACAGACATTTTCGGATGCAGAGGCTGATCTTGATCTACACTGTTCACCATACCTATATGAACATTTCTCCAGTCACAGCCACAAATATGGCTTGTTACAAAACAACGTAAACTGAAGGCTCTGTGTGATGACCCCTATCAATGCCGTTCAACTGAAGGGTCAAGTACTTTTTTCTGTGTATGGAGGAACGGGGCTTATGGGTTTTGAGACCAGTGTAGTTCCAAATCAGCCTGTGCATCCACACAGTCTGATCAGGATCTGCACTGTTCGCCATTCCATCAATGAAACACCCGCCAAGCAATAGAAATCGTTATCAGGCTACAGGAGTGTGCTATTTGATCAGGAGCTACACTGGTCGCAAATCCCATAGGCCCCATTTCTCCAGTCACAGCCACATACAGTCACTCTCTAGTGTTGAAGGGATTGAACTACATTGAGATATATACAGGAGTGTGGTATTTGATCTGGAGCTACACTGGTCACAAATCCCATAGGCCCCATTTCTCCAGTCACAGCCACATGTAGTTACTCTCTAGTATACAGCACAATGTCATAAAACTGAAGAGGCAAGTGGTGTGAGCTTTTTAGTGTTTTTTTCTGTGACTGAAGATATGGGATCGTTATTAGGCTACAGGAGTGTGCTATTTCATCTGAGACAGGAGCAACAGTGGTCACAAATACTCATTTCTCCAGTCACAGCCACATATAGTAACTGTCTATTATGCAACAGGTGTTCAGGGCTCCAGATAAGGAATTAGTAATCGAGTATTGGCACTCCATCATTTCTGAAGCAATTGGGTATTTCAAAATTTTAATTGGGTAAAATAAAATCATGTCTTGGTATTTCATTAGAATTGTCTCCTTGGAAACAATTCTAATGAAATACCAAGATGTGTTTGATGGAAAAATAAGAAAAATATGCTATATATGTGGTCTGTTTATTGTTTTCTGTAGCTTAATAAAGATACCACAAATTTTTCATTGCTTTTTGATACTACTTCTGATTTCAGTTGGGTTTTTGGCAATTTTATTTGGGTATTTAAGCAAATACGCGCCTTATCTGGAGCGCTGGGTGTTGAAGGCATTGAACTACGTAGACCAGTAGCCGATTTCACCAACGTTGCAATGTTGGTGAAATAGGTTACAGCACAATGCAGTATAATAAGTACTAAGCATGTTACATGCAGCATTCACATTTGCATAGTGGGTGGCAGGTGAGAGTGTGTGATGGGCAATTTAGCGATCGGGGTTCATCCTTATCGGAATTCCGAATGGAAACCTGGTTTGGCCCTCACATATGTATGTGACAGTTGAATCTGGCTATACCCCTTATGTGAGTATTACGATTATTCGTAATCCTATTTTAGTAGTAGGGGCCAAGTGCGGTATGGACCTGGCACCAGGTCCGGTTATTCTAATTTCATGGCTGAATATATTTTTTCTCGAGGTAAATATTCTGTTCTGATTTTGGGATTTTCCCACCAATGCAGCTGGTTAAAATTGGATCGAACACGTTTGCCTGGCCTTACATGACCTTAGCTGTTGATAGGCCGTTAAACACCAATAAACAAACAAACACATTGTTTAATAAATATCATATTGAATCATCAATCATATAATGTCCTCTATTAACCCGTTCAACACCACAGGCAAGTAATTTTCTTATTTTTGAGAACAAAAACACCCCCTTTTCATAAATGGACTAGTCTGAAAATCATTTTGTGACGAATAAATATCATATTAAATCATCACTCGTGTAAGATCCTCTATATATACGACAGGTACTGAAGGCGTTGAACTACATAGACGAGCACAATGCCGTCCAGCTGAAGGGGAGAGTGGCGTGCGAGATCTCGAGTCACGAACTCATTATTACTGAGCTTGTGTTTGAGAACGCCCTCACTGAGCTTCACCCGACGGAAATCGCGGCGTTGCTGTCGTCCATGGTGTTCGAACAGAAGAAATGCAGTGAACCAAAGCTTATTGATACCTTAGAAAAGGTATGTTTCGGTTGGCTTATAGTAGAGGGGCACCGACAGCATCATAAGATTGGTACGAATCTTGTGGTCGCCGCCGCTACCCATCAAACCTGTATGTTGTTACCACTCAGTTGAACCGTCTCGCCGAGACGGTTCAACTGAGTGGTAACAACATACACTTTTGATGAGAAATGAAGAAAATTGTAGAAACAATATTTACATTCCATTTTAATGCCCCCACCACCAAATGTTGTTACCATTCAGTTGAACCATCTTGCATGAAGGGAAATGGCCGACATGATGTGTTTACTGATCACATGATTCGCACAAATATAGCTGGTTGTAAGACAGCTTCTGATTGGTCATATGGTAACCACTGCTTACCAACTAATCAATCGGAGAATACATAGCAGCCGGTGATTTTCCTCGAGTCATGTGATCAACTAATGTGTTGCTGTCTTCAAGATCAGATGCTGATAAGAAAATTAATAAAGGTATCTCTTGTAGGTAGATTTTGATTGTATTTCCGCATTTGACATCGATAACTACTGTCTGTTCCATGTTTTGCTGTCAACAAACTTTTGGCTATTAAACATGTTAAACACATTAAATATAAAAAATATTTAACGGTAAGTATTTTTTTTATCAATAAAAAATTTGATTTGAATATATTTGGTGAAATTCCATGTAATATTGAATTTAATGCAAAAAAAAGATTTTCCTATGGGAATTTAACATTGGTGCTAAAAATAGATTTTTGTAAAATATTTTTTTAGTTGTGGACCGATTTTCAAAATCTAACTTGTTTTCTTAGTTACATCATTTTCAAGCTATCTCGTCAGGTTTCAGAGTCAATTTCCATGTTAAATTCCCATAGGAAAATCGTTTTTTCGAATTAAAATCAATATTTCATGGAATTTCACCAAATATAATTTTTGGGGAGGGTTACTTTTTTGTTATTGATGAAAAAGTACTTACTTTTAAATATTTTTTAGATTTAATGTGTTTAATGGCCAAATGTTCGTCGGCAGCAAAACGTGGAACAGACAGTAGTATCACAGTACTATATTGAAAAATCTCGAGGATTCTTGAAACCCCGATCTGGTTTGTTCAGTTTAGTCTGGAGAATTTTAGTGAAAGTGTGATACGATGTCGTGTCCGACCTAGCGCAGTCGTGTGACATGGGTCAGGTTTTCAGGCTGGTATGGTGTGTAAAATGCTGATTATGTGTAAGTTTTATTAGGCGCAGGTGGGCCTTAGCTCTGTGTAATGTGATATGAGAAATAGAAAAGATATTACTTCTTGAAACTGGTGATGGTGAAATTGAGGCACACAGAGTTCAAGGCCTGGATTATATAATACTTTTACTATAGAATGACTTCATTTTTTTTCATTACGCAAACATTGTATTAGCGAGCATACCTCACTATACCCCCAGTTACCTATGTAAACAGTATGATGAGGTACCTGCGCAATAGGTAATACGGTGAAATAGGTCACGATGCAGTGACTATTTTCAATCAATAACGTATGTTGTAAGCGATTGTAATGTGTATTTTCAATATTGATATTATTAAAATGTATCATATCGGTACCCCTTTAAGTAATATTTGTATATTTTAAATGTATTGATGTTCTCATGAAGCGCATGAATATAAGTATTAATTAATCCAGCTTATATTGAGGCAAATCACACAGCCTTAAAAATTAAAACATAGTGCTGGAGTATAAACCATAGTATCGTATATTATTCATAAGTATATCACTATTAAACATTAATTACAATATGTATATGCATATTATTAAAACAGTAGATGCTACCGCTGTTTCGCTATATGTGATATTTATAACAAAATATTTTGTTTATTCGTCTGCGTACAGATTTCTGTCACACAAAGCGCCATTTTCAGTTCATATTTTGGCCTGTGCATATGAACCGGACTAAGTTTAAACAACGCTTGATTCCGTCCAATTCAAATTTCTCTGCAGAATGTTCAGACTAACTACATAAGTAATGCTGCTAAATAAGGGTTAACTGCTGGAACATGGTCATCACTAAAAGGAATAAACCACAGTCATATTATTGAAAAATAAGATTTACCTGATACCTCATGGGGACCGCCATTAATCCAGTGTAAACAATAGACCGTGTAATCCCATTCCCTGAGTAGCCCCAGCTCAGTGAAACGGTGTGCTAATCATGATATTATGTTCCCCAATAATAGAAACGGTTTGAATTTCTCGGTAAAAACTACGAAAGTCATAACAAAATAACGATGTATATTTAACATTGGATACGCGTAAACGGTATTACTCTCTCTCTCATCGGATCGTCAGTTGTCGTCTATATAGCGATTTAACGTACTAATCTGGTCTTAATTTATTGTCAACTTTCAACGCCATTTACAGAATATACGGCTAATTTAGGAAATAAATAACGGCAAATTACGATGACGTCTGCTCTGAAATATCTGTCGACTTGCGGACGTAATTTAAGGAAATTTATTATATTTTAAGGCTACATCTGTGACTAATTACGAATTTATGTATGGTCTTTGGCTACACCCGACACATTACACAGATCTAGTTGTAAATACACGTCGCTTTGTGTGGAAAAAATCGATAATGCAACCGTGTGTGACGAGGTGTTGATCTGATGACACCACACAGCTGTAAATGTTGACTGACCCTTAGGCAATGTTTTGAAATTGACGTGTCGTTTTGATGTGTGCCGCAACACCTCACTGTCGGAGCCAACATGACAATTAACGATATACTCTCGAGTATACACAGATCTATTAGACGGCTGGTTATTTAAAAGAAAAAGTAGTTCAGTACACCTTCGCCGATATTGTTTTTAGAAAATCAGTAATAATTTCCGTAAATGGTGTTGAAAAGTCGACACAAATTCTATCACCGTATTTAGTTGTGCCGATATTGTTTTAAAAAATCAGTATTTTTTTTCCGTAAATGGTGTTGAAAATTGACACAAAATATATAGCCGCATTTCTCCGATATTTGTTTAGAAAATCACCAATATTTTCGGTAAATGGTGTTGACACAAAATTCAGCGCTCACGGGGAATTCAAATAAAATAAAAAATAATAATTTAATAAATAGACGCCGAATTCTGTGTTTGCGGTCAGTGAATTCTGGTCGTGGTAGCCAGATGCGCAGTTCCAACAGTGTTGTGATCAGATGGAGGACGTACAATAATTATTTCAAATTCATAAAAAAATGTTTGCTGTCCGAAATTTAAATAGATTTTGGGACAGTAAAAAATTATATTGTATAGACAGTACCTCAAACTTAAAAAAACATATTTATAGCTATTTGTATTAAAATCATAAAATTGTGAATATATTAAAATCAGAAAAATAATATATATGGAGAAAAAAAATATATACCAAGTCGAGGTTCGAACCCACGACCTTTCGGGAATCGGTAATTAAATCATAAAAGTCGACGACCTTAACCTCGCGA
This sequence comes from Conchocele bisecta, assembly GCA_029237695.1. Lineage (NCBI taxonomy): Eukaryota > Metazoa > Mollusca > Bivalvia > Lucinida > Thyasiridae > Conchocele > Conchocele bisecta. The sequence goes on from CM055271.1 coordinate 103,431,028, forward strand.
CTATTGCGCCATTTACGACGATTACATTTATACAGAAGTGCTATCAGTATTACGCAACCATTTGAAGTAATAATTATTAAATTATTTTGCAACTCCATCTACAACGATACCGTTACAGAGATACTCTATTGAAACAACATGTATTAGTACCCATAACATATCGAAGTAATGTATCATTATATATTACAGGAGATACATTAAAACTATATATACTAATAAACAGAACAATCCGCTTGGCTCGCATGAAAATAGTTCGCGTGATATTGATTATCTCCCTTGCCGAAAGTAGTTCACATATTTATTAATTCCAAGTAAGACGTGTTTGCGTAATGTTTCTATATGTCTAAAAAAGTATAATACACTATTCTATCTTATCAACATGCCGATTGCCTGTGGGCGCGACACCGTTTATGTGGCGGATTTCTTGTTTTTTATATATATTCCAAATATGTCAAAATTATTAGAGTGCCCTATAGGTTTCGTCCTGTCTGTCTGTCTGTCTGTCTGTCTGTCTGTCTGTCTGTCTGTCTGTCTGTCCTGTCTGTCTGTCTGTCTGTCTGTATGTCTCCTGTCCTGTCTGTCTGTCTGTCTGTCTGTCTGTCTGTCTGTCTGTCTGTCTGTCTGTCTGTCTGTCTGTCTGTCTGTCTGTCTGTCTGTCTGTCTGTCTGTCTGTCTGTCTGTCTGTCTGTCTGTCTGTCTGTCTGTCTGTCCTGTCTGTCTAGTCTGTCTGTCTGCTTCTGTCTGTCTGTCTGTCTGTCTGTCTGTCTGTCTGCTTCTTGAAACTTTTTAGAGGCTACACAATGTGTAAAGGCACATACTCGGATATTTGCCACCATTGTAATCCTAGACCAGACTATGTATCTCTATAGTCAGATCAGGCCCTACACTCTTATTCAACTGCCATTTTGAAATACTGGATTTATTTCCCCCGAGACATCTGGAAATCCGATAAAGAAACGAGTGCGGAAATTTGCTCTTACACCAGCTTATAACATTGTCAAAATTTACACGTTAGCATATGAATTGTTTCTTCGCCGGAAATGACGGCAAAACGTGACGTGACGTCAATTACGCCTTGCGAACGTCTAGGAGGAAATATTTCCTTCAAGGAAATAAATCCTCCAAGGAAATAAATCCTCCGAGAATCACGGTAAATCACTGGGTAGCATCACTAGCATGTAATATATGGATTTATAAATAATTTACCTCAAATGTTTGTCATGATGAGACAATGTGTCGTGTTCAATACCCACATACTGCGTCCAATGTCACACTTACTGTAGCCTATTTCACCAACATTGCAAAGTATACTGATCTAGCAAAGTATACTTTGAGGGAGAAATTTTCAATTTTAGGATAAATTTATTATTTTTTATTATACTGAATTTATTACATTATCACAGCCAAAATGGCTGTGATAATGTAATAAATTCAGTATAATATTTCTGCATACTTTTAATCATCAAATATATGCAGTCGTTAGTTCTTTTTGACATAATGCATTTCAGGAAAAATAAATGATTACTCCCTCAAAGTATACTTTGCTAGAAAATTATACATTGCAATGTTGAAGAAATAGGCTACTGGTCTATGGTAACAAAATGTGCATGATAATTTGTTTCCGCCTTGTATTTCTAAACCGTTGAATGGATTTTCAAATGATTGCCATGATGAGATGATGTGTCATGTTCAACACCCACATACTACGTCCAAGGTCACACTTAAACTGGATTTTAAAATGATTTGCCACAAATGTTTGCCATGATGAGATGTTTAATACCCACGTACCTACTTCCAATGTCAAGGTCACTCACACTTTAGTTTGAAGTTAAAAAATACGAATGAGATTTTTTTTCCGCCGAATATCTTCTAAACCGGTAGATAGCTTTTAGATTCAATTTGTTTCATAGCCAAAGGTATTTCGTCAGAAGCATGTGGAACATACAGTAGTAACTCGGAATTGCTTTTAGACGTAATTTGCTTCATAGCCAAACGTATAGCGGCAGATTCCTCATGAACACATGGAACATACAGTTACATGTGTAGTAACTCACAGGTAGAAGACTCGGACCTGGCACCCAATAAATGGCTCATTTGAAAAACATACCCCACCCACCCATTTCCGTACACTATACAGTATAGGGTATGCGTTACCCCACCCACCCATTTCCGTACACTATGCAGTATAGCCTAATAGGCTAAATATTACCACACCCACCCATTTCTGTACACCTATGACAGTACAACCACATAAAAGTAAATAGCTATGTTACCCCACCCCAACCATTTCCGTACACTACAGTATAGCCTAATAGGCTAAATATTACCCAACCAACCCATTTCCGTACACTATACAGTATAGCCTAATAGGCTAAATATTACCTCACCCACCCATTTCGTACACTATACAGTACATTGTATAGCTAATAGGTAAAATAAAATATTTACCTCACCCACCCATTTCTGTATACTATACAGTATAGCCTAATAGGCTAAATATTACCTCACCCACCCATTTCTGTATACTATACAGTACATGTATAGCCTAATAGGCTAAATATTACCTCACCCACCCATTTCTGTATACTATACAGTATAGCCTAATAGGCTAAATATTACCTCACCCACCCATTTCTGTATACTATACAGTACATGTATAGCCTAATAGGCTAAAATTTATTCTCACCCACCCATTTCTGTGATACTATACAGTATAGACTATAGGCCTAATATTACTAACCCACCATATTTTCGTACACTATACAGTACATGTATAGCCTAATAGGCTAAATATTACCTCACCCACCCATTTCCGTACACTATACAGTACATGTATAGCCTAATAGGCTAAATATTACCTCACCCACCCATTTCCGTACACTATACAGTACATGTATAGCCTAATAGGCTAAATATTACCTCACCCCACCCACCAATTTTCGTACACTATAACCAGTACATTGTATAGCAAACTAAGAATGGCTAAATATTACCTCATCCACCCATTTCCCGTATACGGACTACCAGTACATGTATAGCCTTAATAGGCTAAATATTACTCACCCACCATTTCTGTATACTATACAGTACATGTATAGCCTTCAAATATTGCCTAATATACCTCACCCACCCATTTTCCGTACACTATACAGTAAAACATGTATAGCCTATAGGCTAAATATTACCTCACCCACCCATTTCCGTACACTATACAGTACATGTATAGCCTAATAGGCTAAATATTACCTCACCCACCCATTTCTGTATACTATACAGTATAGCCTAATAGGCTAAATTTTACCTACCCTACCCACCCATTTTCTGCCATACTATACAGTACATGTCTCGTCCTAATAGGCTAAATATTTACCTCACCCACCCATTTCTGTTATACTATACAGTATAGCCTAATTGGCTAAATATTTAACTCACCCACCATTTTCTGATATACTTTACAGTACATGTATAGCCTAATAGGGGCTAAATATTACCTCACCCACCCATTTTAATGTGATACTATACCAGTATAGCCTAATAGGCTAAATATTACCCTCACCCACCCATTTCTGTATACTATACAGTATAGCTAATAGGCTAAATATTCCTCACCCACCCATTTCGTACTATAACAGTAAATGATAGCCTAATAAGGCTAAATCCCTTCACCCACCCCTTTCCGTACACTATACAGTACCATGTATAGCCTAATAGGCTAAATATATACCTTCTTCCCACAGGTATGTAATAACTATAATTACAGTATACTAATTAGGTCTAAATATTACCTTTTTTTTCCCACCCCCCCACCCATTTCTGTATTACTTACACTAATGTATAGAAACCTGAATAGGCCCTAAAATATTACCTCACCCACCCATTTCCGCTACACTATACCTGTAAATGTATAGCTAAATAGGTAAAATATTACCTCACCCACCCCATTTTCTTATCTATACAGTATAGCTAATAGGCTAAATATTACCTCACCCACCCATTTCGTATACTATACAGTATGTGTAATAGCCTAAATATAAACCTCACCCACCCATTTCGTTGGATTAGTACATGATAGCCTAATAGGTAAATATTATCCTCACCACCTTTCTGTATACTATACAGTATAGCTAATAGGCTAAAAATATTACCTCACCCACCTTTTCTCGTTACTATACAGTACATGTATAGCCTAATAGGCTAAATATTACCTCACCCACCATTTTTGTATACATTTTACACATGTATAGCCTAATAGGTAAATATTACCTCACCCACCCTATAGGACTATACGTATAGCCTAATAGGCTAAATATTACCTCACCCACCCATTTCCTGTATTACTATACAGTACATGTATAGCCTAATAGGCTAAATATTACCTCACCCACCCATTTCTGTATACTATACAGTATAGCCTAATAGGCTAAATATTACCTCACCCACCCATTTCTGTATACTATACAGTACATGTATAGCCTAATAGGCTAAATATTACCTCACCCACCCATTTCTGTATACTATACAGTATAGCCTAATAGGCTAAATATTACCTCACCCACCCATTTCTGTATACTATACAGTACATGTATAGCCTAATAGGCTAAATATTACCTCACCCACCCACTGTATCTAAAAGTATGGCTAATAGGTATATTACCTCACCCACCATTTCTGTATAGTTACTAGCCTAATAGGCTAAATATTACCTCACCCACCCATTTCTGTATACTATACAGTATAGCCTAATAGGCTAAATATTACCTCACCCACCCATTTCTGTATACTATACAGTATAGCCTAATAGGCTAAATATTACCTCACCCACCCTTTTCTGTATCTACACTAATACAGTATATAGTACCTAATAGGCTAAATATTACCTCACCCACCCATTTCTGTATACTATACAGTATAGCCTAATAGGCTATACTGTATAGTGTACGGAAATTTGATGGGTGGGTAACAGTTTACAAATGAGCCATTTAGGGTATACTGAAATTTGTGGGTGGGGTAACGGGTTTACAAATGAGCCATTTATCGGGTCCTAGGTCCGAGTCTTCCACCTGTGTACTAACTCGGGCTGTTGGTTTCCAGGGGCGAGACAGGATCCTGGAAATCGCGACCCAGATTAGCCGAGCTCAGAAACAAGTCGGGCTCCAGGAGGCGGTCGCCTATGAAGACACATTGAAGTTCGGCCTGATGGAGGTTGTCTTCGAATGGGCTCGTGGCATGGTGAGTGGCCCCGAATTATGGCTCCGGCTGGTAACGGGGATCTTAACAAATATGACGGATGGGCCGTGACCTAGGGGATATGGCATTCGACGTTAATAACAGGTTTTCAGTTCAATCCTCACCCTATGCGTGAAAAATACTTACATAGTATCCATCCCACTGGTCTGTCGGATGAGACTTTAAACTGTGGTCCTGTCTCTATATATCACTTGCAGAACTACAGATTGAAAGTTGCATGTTTTCTCAATCATCATCCAGAGGCAAATGTATTATAATGGTGCAAACCAGTTCCCATCCATGAGTTTTCTCTGAAATAAATTATTGTTTGAAGCTCCCAGAAAAACCTGTTGTTTTTATTATTTTTTGTCACAACACATCCTCAATTCGAATTTGCCCATTTCTGATCAATGGGAACAGGTCAGATGGCCCTGGAATGAGTATTCATCAATTAATATGATGTAAAATCTTAAAAATAAAACATCAAGTAGAAAACTTTAATTAAACAATTAAAATGAATTTTAATCAGCAGAAAGTGTAATATTTATAAATTTCACCTGTGTCATACGAAACTGGCGGTAACTGGGCACTGCTACCTGAGCTGTTGCTGGGATGGTAAACCCATTCACTTTCACTTTATTATAGGAATGAATGGCCTTTTTGTGGAATTTATCGGGGTATAAACTTGGAAAAGTCGCGGGAATACTGGACGAAGGCCGGAAGGCCTCGTCCAGTATTCCCGCGACTTTTCCAAGTTTATATCCCCGATAAATTCCACAAAAAGGCCATTCATTCCTTATAATTCCAGCATTTGAAATAAATTCATCAAGAAAATGTGTTTATTTTCCGTTTTCTTAAGAATTATTTTAACTGCGCCCAACAGTTACGGAAAGTAGTTCGGCATGGAGTTTACTGGGATATAAATTTTGGACGGAGACTTGCAACGGACCAATCAAATGTTAGGGAATTGTGTAAATATTTTGGTGCTGGAATTATTAACAAATATTAAAGTTGTGGCCCCCATATCCGCATGTGTACAGTGAAACCTCTCTAAACCGGACACAAAGGCACATCTGTGATATTATTTTTTATGGGTTTCTTGGTCATTTATCTCAAGTGATAATGTCTGTTCGTGATCGCATAGCACGCAGCTATGGCTCAGAATGATCACATGCCTGATTTACAGTGAAACCTCTAAGCCGGACACCCTGGGGACCTCCCAGGGTGTCCGGTTTAGAGAGGTTTCACTGTATTTGTGCATTCTGACCAGGCTGAGGCTGTGACTGGAGAGATGGTGAATATGGTCTTTGTTGATATTCAAACATCTTATCTTCTATCGCACTTCTGAAGCTTGATAAGGATCAAAAGTTGTATGTTAGAAGCATGAAAGGTGTTTCATTAACAGAATGGCGAACAGTGCAGCCCCAGATCAGACTGCGCAGATGCGCAGGCTGATCTGGGGCTTCACTGTACACATAACCTATACTTTCATAGTATTTCCATCCCACTGGTCTGTCGGAAGAGACTAACTGTGGTCCCGTCTCTATATTACCTTAGCTGTTGCTGGATGTTAAACCTGTTCACTTTCTCTATTTTCTGTTTCAGCCGTTTGCGGATATCACAAACCTGACGGACATACAGGAGGGAATCATCGTCCGCAGCATCATTCGTCTCCACGAGACGTTGAGGGACGTAAGAAATGCCGCCCGGATTATCGGCGACCCAGTCTTGTACCAGAAAATGGACGAAGCGTCGGCGATGATCAAACGGGACATTGTGTTTGCCGCGTCACTGTACACTCAATGACTAATAAATGTCGACCACCAATTGCTGTGTTGGGTGTTTGCTGTAATGTGGGTGCAACTGGAGAAATGGGGCTTCAAACATTTGAGACAAGTCATGTGATTTTGTATCTTAGAAGATATGCGATTTTTCATGAAATATATTTAGAGATGGTGATATTTTCCGTAAATGACGTCGAAAATTGATGAAATTTCATAGCAAATGCGAAATTCAATTCCGCAGTTGCTATGAAAATTTCATCAACTTTCTATGACGCATTTGCTAAGAAATTTCGACTCAACTTTTGACGTCATTTACAGAAAATATTGCATGTTTTGTAAATATATTTCAGGAGATATTTATTGCCCATCTTCTTAGGTACAAAATCACATCGCTTGTCTCTGTGTGTCCAGTCTCGCTACAGGTCTACTAGTACACTTTAGTAGAAGCCCGACACGGATCTACAAGATGTGCCACAAAATATATAGTTCAGATAGTATCCAGCTGTGGGCTATATTTTTCTTGTTCTGCATTAATTTTAGCACATTGGCTCAAACCAGCAAGTCATGTCATTATTTATTGATGATATTTTATGCCTCGTTAAAAATAGTATAAATGATAAGTGTCTCCATGACCAAAAAACAAACCAATGCCAGAGTGTTTCCAGACTGAGACATATTAGTCTAGTCAAAATACAAGTCGACCCAGGACAAATTGAAACTTTTTGTATCTTACCGGGAAGTTGTTCTATATGCATTACTGTATATCAGGAAAAAAATCGGACAACCGGAAAAATCGGGAAAATGTTTTTTTTCGTATCATATCGTGTAGGGGGTGATTCTTGTTTTTTTTTAATTCGGCATATTTCATTAAATTGCATAAAATGTACTTTATTTTTATGGTTATGTTATCGATGTATTTTAGCGATAAAGTTTAACGAATTGTACGTTAAAATGTAATAAAACAATATCCTATATACTACATTTGATCATATATCGCCGAAATCGTCCGTAAAAAATACTCCACCGACACCGATTTCCATTGTAATAGATAGTGTACTTCGCAAACGGCGTGGAATATGCCACTTGTTGGGTTTGTTCCATGATATTGCTTACACATACCATGCAGTTGCATATCCATCGTTGAATAACCGATATATGTATATACATAGATATATATGTATATACGTGACATTTGTGGGCCTAATACGACATTGCTCATCATGCTCACGAATCGGTTCTTTTTCACCAGAGTTTCAATCGTGATATATTTTCCTGAACATACTATTATATAGCGCATTGTTTTTAGCCGTAATTTAGCAGTGTCTCCAATATCTACCAAATACACTCAAACTTCGTCTTCGTGAATTGCCCTTGCCGTGATCGCACAGGAGACACGGTCGTCATTTGTTTTAAGGTTTTTTTAGCCCGACCTTTAGGGCTTTTGGAAGGCGTGACCTTTGAGGTTTTCCCTTCCGAAGAAGGTTTGTAGTGTGGCGGATTATAGGGCCACGTTATAGTGGGGTGTTCAGCTGGTTTCCAAGAACCGTCCGTTTGAGTTGAAATTGTTCTGCTGGGCTTGCGAGAGACTGCAGCCGAAGAGTAAGAAGCCTGGGATAGGAGTTGTTGGCATTTCAACAATCTTCCTGGCTTCAGGGAATGATATGTTGCGTGTATGTTTCACGCGAAATATCTCGTTCTCGATCTTCCACTTCGGGCAGTCTTTCGAATATGCCGAATGGTTACCGCCACAGTTAACACAATGTTCGGCCTCCACACAGTTGTCATTGCTGTGCTTAGCAATGCCACAGCGTGCACATGCAAGATCTGTCTTACATTTGTCTTTGTGGTGGCCGTACTCTGATAATTGAATCTGCCAATACCCATTTGAAGCATCCATTTTGCTAAACACTTTCGCCTCTGGGATGTCCGATATGATGTCCTCGGAAGTTTGCATAGGATAATGTTCACGCGATATTGCCTTATTCAGTTCACGTGGATCTAAGCAAATTCTGACCTTGTTATTTGGTTTGATGACTGTCACCATTGAATTCACCCAGTCTGTTGGTTCTGATTGTTTCTTAATTACGCCTGATTGTTCCATTTTCTTAAGTTGTTTCTTAACCTTTTCTTTCAAAGCTAATGGCAATTTCCGAGGCGCATGAATCACTGGTTTGACTGATTCATCAATTTGGATTTTGTACGTTCCAGGGAGAAAACCCAAACCATCAAACACATCTTTGTACGAGTTCATAATGTCACTTGGTACTTTGGTACTTTGATTTTCAGTGACACGGTCAACTTGATCAACACGTTTGATTAAACCAATGTCTTGGCTCGCTTTCGCAACCAAAACTGTTGGTGCTTTCACATTGACAACATGAAAGTCAATATCAAAAGTATTACCTTTGATAACGCAAGGCAATTTGGCAGTCCCAAGAGATTTCAGTTTATGGCCACTGTATGACATGACGTAAGCAGAGAATTTGATTTCTTCAATGCCGTTTTCACGCCTGTTTTCTGAACTGCATCCATTGACATCACGTTACATTTTGCACCAGTGTTGATTTGCATTAGCATTGGCTTCTTGTAAACAGTTGTTTCTACCGTCCAATCGTCTGATATTTTGTTTACTGACCATTCTGTCAGCATTCCAACGTAATTACTGTCACTGCAATTATTGACACTGTCGTCAAGGGTGTGTACTTGACTCTTACCCTTGTGGGGGCGATGTCGTTGTTTCTGCGAACGACTTTCACTCGTTCACAATTCTTGCATTTGTTGCATTGCTGTTACATTGCTGTCCAGCCGCTGGACACGGTCTGCCTTCATGCTGATCTCCGCAATTTCCGCATTTGTTCGATTTGTAGCTGTTATCCTGCTTTTTCTGAGGATATTTGCTCTGTTGCACCGGTTTACCTGTTGATTTCCGCACCGCGTGTACATTTGGGTCTTCACCCTTCATGACACTACATTGTGCCTGTGAGAGTTCGTATGTTCTGGCAATGTCCAATGACTGCAAATGTTAATGTCGATCCGACGTTAATCAAGTTTTCCCTCACTTTGGAACTGCGTACACCGAACACGATTTTGTCTGTCACCATTTCATCTGCATCTGTGTAGTTGCAGTCTTTGACGAGTATTTGAAGTTGTGTGACATACTGTTCAAAGGTTTCTTCACTCTGCTGAGTACGACTTTGAAACTTGTATCGGTTGTAGATCACGTTCGATCTCGGTTTCACATAGCCTTTAAATCCATCATAGTATTTCTGCTGGGTTTTCACGTCATCACCGGTTAAATTCCATGTAGAGAAGATGCTTCGGCCTTTGTCACCTACCCATAACATCAAATATGAGCATTTTTCAGCTTCAGATTTGTCTTTCAATGGTCCTGTGAATATAAACTGCACATGCTGGTTGAAACTTTTCAAACTTGATTCCAAGTCTTCAGCGTCCCAGTTCATATACGGTACAGAACCACTTAAGTTTTCCATTTCGAGAATTAAAGCACACTTTTTTGAAAGTCACTTAAATTCTTGAGCGTTGGTAATGAAATCCGTCAAAGTATTATGACATAACTTCTGACACCATGTTACGTTTTGAATGTATGGGTATGAATAAACACAACACGACTATTCTTGATTATATATACTAAGCATCTAAAGCACGGATATGTAATTCAGTGTAAGGCCGGAATAGGTGTCCCTGTGGCTGCTATTGTAGAGGTTTAAATACAGCCTAGAAGTGTATACTGGCTTCTAGGTAGACAGTGTATGTATGTTAGTAAATACATAACAACAATGAAGGTCACAGTGGGGACATTTGTGTGCTTACAGGCCACATTTGAATGCCCCCCGCCACCGAATGGTGAGTGTGCCATATAGTGTTACCGGCGTCCGTACGTCCGTCACGAAACCTTAATGCTCGGGTAAATGGCTTCACATTTCACACACGCATTGCTCCAATGGTCCTCTACCGCCGTTTTTACCTACGGGCCTGTGATAAATCCACATTCGTCACACCCCCGCTAAGCCCAGGGTCAAGGTCACATACTTGGTGCGTTCGAGACGACGCTCGGGTAAATGGCTTATCATTTCTGTTTCCTTGCTCGGATCTGCTTTACATTTCACACACGCATGCTTCAATGGTCCTCTACCGGCCTGTGACAAATCCAAATTCGTCCCGCCCCCGCTAAGCCCAGGGTCAAGGTCACAGACTTGGTGCGTTCGAAACGTTCACGCTCGGGTAAATGGCTTGTACTTTCTGTTTCCTTGCTCGGATCTACTTCACATTTCACAAACGCATTGCTCCAATGGTCCTCTACCGCCCTGTGACAATGGAATGGAATGGAATGGTGCTTAACGGCCCATCAACACAAAAGAGTATCATTTAGGGCCAAGCAATGTAGATGTAAAATAAAAATAATAGTAAAATAGTATGTTAGATGTGGTAGTCAATCAGACTATCAGGGTAAACATATTAATATGATAAACATTATAAACGAACAACGTGTATAGAATTATAAAATTATAGAAATGAGAAACATGTATACAATGATAAAATTAAATTTTCCGATACAAGTTCGTTTCATGGAGAAAGCGAAGCAACCCTTCAATGTTCTCCACCTGGAATAGCTCCGCAAGTGAAGTAAGATTGAAGTGTTTGCCTCGAATATCGGCAAAATCGATACAGTCCAGTAGGATGTGTTGCACGGTAAATGCGCTGTGACATGGATACACCATGGACGCGGCTCACCTTTGAGCATATACGAATGCGTTAGTCGTGTATGTCCAATGCGCAATCGACTAAGGACAACTTCCACCCGGCGTACATGTCTGTAGCCAGGAGTACATTCGCCCAGAGTCGGTTTCATAGCATGAAGTTTATTATCTGTGAGCAGATCCCACTGGATCTGCATTGTATCGGAGATGAATGAGTTGATGGATGATTTAAAATCATGATATCAAACAGGACAATGAGAGGTCGGTAGCTCCAGTGCAGCCTTGGCAGTACTATCTGCACTGTCATTGCCCTTGATACCAGTATGGCTGGGGAGCCAACACAAATAATGTCCTTGCCAGACGAAAGTAAAATATGGTGTAGCTCCATGATTTGGCGGATAAGTGGATGTTCAAGCTTCATGTTGTACAAAGCTTGTAGTGAATATAATGAATGGAATGGAATGGTGCTTAACGGCACATCAACACAAAAGAGTATCATTTAGGGCCAAGCAATGTAGATGAAGAATAAACATAATAGTAAAATAGTATGTTAGATGTGTTAGTCAATCAGACGATCAGGTTAAACATATTAACATGATAAACAATATAAATGAACAACGTGTATAGAATTATAAAATTATAGAAATGAGAAACATGTATAGAATGATAAAATTAAATTTTCCGATACAAGTTCGTTTCATGGAGAAAGCGAAGCTACCCTTCAATGTTCTCCACCTGGAATAGCTCCGCAAGTGAAGTAATATTGAAGTGTTTGCCTCGAATATCGGCAAAATCGATACAGTCCAGTAGGATGTGTTGCACGGTAAATGCGCTGTGGCATGGATACACCATGGACGCGGCTCACCTTTGAGCATATACGAATGCGTTAGTCGTGCATGTCCAATGCGCAATCGACTAAGGACAACTTCATCCCGGCGTACATGTCTGTAGCCAGGAGTCCATTCGCCCAGAGTCGGTTTCACAGCATGAAGTTTATTATGTAGCAATCCCACTGGATCTGCATTGTATCGGAGATGAACGAGTTGATGGATGATTTAAAATCATTATAGCAAACAGGAAAATGAGAGGTCGGTAGCTCCAGTGCAGCCTTGGCAGCACTATCTGCCCTGTCATTGCCCTTGATACCAGTATGGCTGGGGAGCCAACAACAAATAATGTCCTTGCCAGACGAAAGTAAAATATGGTGTAGCTCCATGATTTGGCGGATAAGTGGATGTTCAAGCTTCATGTTGTACAAAGCTTGTAGTGAAGATAATGAATCGGAAAATAAAATGAATTGCTTTCTCCAAAGATATTTTCGCGAAATCAAGAGCAAGTAAAATCGCCCTCAATTCCGCAGAAAATATCGAAGTTTTGTCTGGGAGTCTGGATTGAAGATCTCCACCGGGGACGGCGGCAGCAGCTGCTACCCGGTCCCTGACCTTTGACCCATCAGTAAAAAGCGGAGTGTACGTATTGTATCTGCCTTTAACTTCAAGAACAAGTGTTTTAAAAATGGATGGATCAGTTGTTGCTTTCGTGTGCTGACTAAGATCGAAGATCTTATGTGGCTGAATGTCGACAGGTGTCCAATACTTTGTGGCAGAGAAGTAAATTATCTGCATGGCTTTTCCTCTCAACTTCGATGAGAAGGTCACCAGAGCGTAAACGCTTCAAATTATTTGGCTCTCCTGCCACACTATTCAGGATCTTTGACAAAAGAAAGACAGACAATTTGGTGAGGGGTTTATCTGAATCAGTTGCGTGGACCACAAGGAAACGATGTCATCTGGCTACATGTTATTGTTCTGACTGTTGTTGGGTTGGTTGTCTGGACGACTTTGTGAAGTTTGAAGCCTTCCAATCAATTGGGTTTGTAGATAATTGTGAAGAAGTTTGTTTTTTGTTTTTTTGGCGATGTATATCAGTAGGCCGGTATATTCATCACTATGTTCCCCACCCTCCATGGAGCCCTACAAGGGGATGTGCTAATGGCGCGGGTCTCCGCACCGCACACCAAGGATACATAGTGATATACTCGAGCAAGACAAATAACTCACTCGTGTAGCACTAAACCGTAACACCTACTAGAGCCGCGGACTGGTCACACAATGTAAAAGGAACAAAATAATGTACACACGTATATATGAAATATATCACAAAACAAAGCAAAACAAATATATGCTCCAGTCGCGATTCCAGCACCAGGTGCCACAGAAGCCGATTAATCCCATTGGGCGTGCTCACCCAAGGACCTCCCGTTTGCCTTGAAGTCAGGGCCGAAGTGGTGTATTGTAATAATGCGTGACATCTTCGCCAGAAATACTGCCAGCCATGCAAGACACTCACCCACCAGGATCCCTTCCTCCAAAACGTACGGGTCGCAGGCCACGGCAAACGGCCAGCCAAGTTCCCCTACACAATCACGCCCAAAGGCAAGTGTACCTACATTTGTGCAGGTACGATTCACTCAGGTGTGGCCCTGTGACAAATCCACATTCGTCCCGCCCCCACTAAGCCCAGGGTCTAGGTCACAGACTTGGTGCGTTCGAAATGTTAACGCTCGGGTAAATGGCTTATAATTGTTGTTTCCTTGCTCGGATCTGCTTCAAATTTCACACACGCATTGCTCCAATGGTTCTCCACCGCCCTGTGACAAATCCATTTGTCCCGCCCCCACTAAGCCCAGGGTCAAGGTCACAGACTTGGTGCGTTCGAAACATTAACGCTCGGGTAAATGGCTTATCATTTTTGTTTCCTTGCTCGGATATGCTTTACATTTCACACACGCATGCTCCAATGTTCCTCTACCGGCCTGTGACAAATCCACATTCGTCCCGCCCCCGCTAAGCCCAGGGTCAAGGTCACAGACTTGGTGCGTTCGAAACGTTAACGCTCGGGTAAATGGCTTATAATGTTTGTTTCCTTGCTCGGATCTGCTTTACATTTCACACACGCATTGCTCCAATGGTCCTCTACCGGCCTGTGACAAATCCACATTCGTCCCCCCCCGCTAAACCCAGGGTCAAGGTCACAGACTTGGTGCGTTCGAAAACGTTAACACTCGGGTAAATGGCTTATAATTTGTGTTTCCTTGCTCGGATCTGCTTTAAATTTCACACACGCATGCTCCAATGGTCCTCTCTACCGGCCTGTGACAAATCCACATTCGTCCCGCCCCCGCTAAGCCCAGGGTCAAGGTCACCGACTTTGTGTGTTCGAAACCTTAACGATCGGGTAAATGGCTTATAATTTATGTTTCCTTCCTCGGATATGCTTCACATTTCACACACGTATTGCTCCAATGGTCCTCTACCGCCCTGTGACAAACCCACGTTCATCCAGCATCTTGTGTTTTCAAATGTGCCATCGGTTATTTTGCTGCCAGCGGGGGTATTCGTGTGCCGATAGGCCACATTTCTAGTTAGTTCATATTCTTCTGGATTGTATGTACTCAACAAGAAGAACAAGAGGAGTGACAAACAGGCATTGGGATCTTACAATGGTCAAGCCTGCAGTTACGAAGTTGTGTATTCCTATTTACAATATTACATCAGTTCACCTGGGGAAGATACTTGTATGGGCGCAACAAAGACAAACAATTCCAAAAAAATCATTAAGACAGTTTATTAAAAAACGGAAAGTGAAGCTAACGGAGCAAATGGAATTAGATGCGAGTAGCGAAAGTCAGTCCATAGACACTGATGAATTTCTATCCGAAACGAATAATTCACTAATGTCAGGAATTGAGTGTGAAAGTGAATCCTTAGGCAGTGCTTTGGTTGCTCATGAAGTAAATTTCCCAACTGTTTGTGGCATAGAATAAAAAAAAACATGTATAACAAAACACTTACATCCACAACACATGTTATTACGGAACAATACAAAGGTAAAACGTTTCTCCTCAAACTGGATCATGCGTCATCCAAGAAAAACGTATTGCATATGTAAGCGTCCATACCGGAAGAATGGACCAACTATGATCGAATGTAAGAACTGTCGTGAATGGTATCATCTGCCATGTATTGAAATCAATGAAAATTATATTGAATTTGACCAATGGGAAAATGTCATATTCACATGTGGCATTGGAAATTGTGATGAATCCAACAAGTGCTTTATAATTCCAAAACAATATGGTGTTCTCGATTTGTTCAATCCTCCAAATGGAGACGAACTATCAAACGGTTTGTCTGAAAGTGCTGTAGAAACCACCAACATTGCTGGTGAAAATATTTCTGGAACTAAATTAGTTTCTGGAACTGAATCGCGTACAGTACAATATGTGAGTGCATTGCTAAGCCCATCCCTTTGTGTAAGTGCATCTGAAAGAAACTCTAATAGTTTTATAGTTACAGTCAAAGAACAACATTCACCCATGTGTGTAATTGAACCTGAAATTAGATCAATTGGCGTTGGTACTGAGACTTCTGCAATTTAATCGGTATGTCAAACAAAAGGCACCAGTGCACTTAGAAACAATCATGAAATTTGAACCCGAACAAACATTGGCATCTAGCGGACTTATTTTAGATTCAGATTCCATCTCTACCCAACAGGAAATGGACACATTCCAATAAGTAAAGAAACAATGGAAACCCCTTTTGGGGAATTCCATAAATGATAAATATTTTACAGCACAAATTCCATCATCAGCTCAGTTCAAGATCTGTAATAGTTCCTGGGATAGAATGAAAATACTATACTGTAACAAACCAAGTGGACAGCGTGGTTTGCCTAGAGGATCATGGCAGTATTTTTTCCTTGATGGCCTCAAGGTATCAAATCCTTAACTGTACCTATATTTGCATGTAATGGATATTGTAAACTCCCTGAATGTCCAGTTACATTCTCTCTATCTATGTATGACTCCGAAAATGTAAATGTAGGAAATGTGAAACATGATCTTAGAAAAGAATATGCCCGGCCTATCAGTGGCATGTTGCGCAAACAAATGCAACATACACTAGCAGATGGTCCAAAGCCATATACAGTGCTGTTAGATCAGGCACATTTAACCCCTAGTAAGCTTATACCAGCTGGTAACTGTGATAATCATGGAGTTAGTTGAAGTGTTTTGCAAAAGATAGGCAGCGAAGGTTGGCAATTGGGTCGTAGAAGTAGCGACATTATTTCAAGTCTACTTCAAATGGCGAAGGATTTTGAAGCGCAAACAACTGGTTTATACAGTACATTATGATGAAACCTCTATGTATAATGTATTGGACGGAGATTGGAATTAGACTATGCCATGAAATAGCTAATAAGAGTTGTCAGAAGACAACGAAGCTCGCCTGTTGGCAGCCTTCACTCAAACTTGGCACAGTTGCATAAAAAAACATGAATATTATATAACTTGACCTTGGGTTAAGGGGCGTGCGGTGGACATTGACATTGGGGTCAGTGGTGCAAGGTGGGTCGTGGGTTTGCTATAGCATAATATAGCATAATAAGATGAATGCATGTATGAAATATCAATGCGCTCCCTGAAAACAGAAGTAAAGCAAAATTTAACCTAACGTTAAGTTTATGAACGCACTAAGTTGGTGATTTTCTACAGCATGATAGCTATTCATATGAGGAATGCATGTATGAATGTGCTAAGTTTGTGACCTTGACCTTGGGAAAAAGGGTGGGGGAATGGCTCATGGATTTGCTGTAGCACAATAAAGGATCATCAGATGAATGCATGTGTGACATATCAAAGCGTTCCCTGTAAAGAAACAGAAGTTACACAACAGTTACTCCAACGTTAAGTTGATGAACATGCTAAGTATGTGACCTTGACCTTGGGGTAAGGGTTGGGTGGTAGGTTATGGATTTGCTACAGCATGATAGAGGGTCATCTGAGGAATGCATGTATGAAATAGCAAGGCGTTCCATGAAAGGAAACGTATGTTATAAGACATTTACCCCAACGTTAAGTTTATGAATGTGCTAAGTTTGTGACCTTGACCCTGGAGTAAGAGGTGGGCGGTGGGTCACGGATTTGCTATAGCACGACAGAGTATCATCAGATGAATGCATGTATGAAATATCAAGGCGTTCCATGAAAGGAAACATATGTTATAAAACATTTACCCCGACGTTAAGTTTATGATATTGATCTCGGGGGAAAGGGGTGGGGTGGGGGGTTCATGGATTTGCTGTAGACAATAGAGGATCATCAGATGAATGCATGTATGAAATATCAAAGCGTTCCCTGTAACGAAACAAAAGTTGCACAACATTTACCCCAACGTTAAGTTTATGAATGGAATGGAATGGTGCTTAACGGCCCATTTTGACAAAAGAGTATCATTTAGGGCCAAGCAATGTAGATGAAGAATAAAAATAATAGTAAAATAGTATGTTACATGTGGTAATCGATCAGATGATAAGGTAAACATATTAATATGATGAACATTATCAATGAAAAACGTGTATAGAATTATAAAATTATAGAAATGAGAGACATGTATACAATGACAAAATTAAATTTTCCGATACAAGTTGGTTTCATGGAGAAAGCGAAGCAAACCTTCAATGTTCTCCACATGGAATAGCTCCGCAAGTGAAGTAACATTGAAGTGTTTGCCTCGAATATCGGCAAAGTCGATACAGTCCAGTAGGATGTGTTGCACGTTAAATGCGCTATGGCATGGAATACACCACGGACGCGGCTCACCCTTGAGCATATACGAATGCGTTAGTCGTGTATGTCCAATGCGCAATCGACTAAGGACAACTTCATCCCGGCGTACATGTCTGTAGCCAGGAGTACATACGCACAGAGTCGGTTTCACAGCATGAAGTTTATTATATGTGAGCAGATCCCTAGTTGATGGATGATTTACAATCATGATAGCAAACAGGAAAATGAGAAGTTGGTAGATCCAGGGCGGCCTTGGCAGCACTATCTGCCCTGTCATTGCCCTTGATACCAGTATGACTGGGTAGCCAACAAAAAATAATGTCCTTACCAGACGAAAGTAAAACATGGTGTAGTTCCATGATTTGGCGGATAAGTGGATGTTCAAGCTTCATGTTGTACAAAGCTTGTAGTGAAGATAATGAATCGGAAAATAAAATGAATTGCTTTCTCCAAGATATTTTCGCGAACTCAAGAGCAAGTAAAATGGCCCTCAATTCCGCAGAAAATATCGAAGAGTTGTCTGGGAGTCTGGAGTTCAGTTTATGAACATGCTAAGTTTGTGACCTTGAACTTTGGGTAAAGGTTGGGTGGTGGGTTGTGGATTTGCTACAACATGATAGAGGTTCATCTGAGGAATGCATGTATGATATATCAAGCCGTTCCATGAAAGAAAACATATGTTATAAGACATTTACCCCAATGTTAAATTTATGAATGTGCTAAGTTTGTGACCTTGACCCTGGGGTAAGGGGTGGGCGATGGTCATGGATTTGCTATAGCACGATAGAGTATCATCAGATGAATGCATGTATGAAATATCAAGGCGTTCCATGAAACGAAACAGATGTTATAAGACATTTACCCCAACGTTAAGTTTATGAATGTGCTATGTTTGTGACCTTGACCTTGTGGGAAAGGGGTGGGTCATGGATTTGCTATAGCAAAATAGAGTATCATCAGAGGAATGTATGTATGAAATATCAAGGCGTTCTTTGTAAAGAAACAGAAGTTACACAACATTTACCCCAGTCATAAAAAGACATCCAACGTTAAGTTCATGATTTTGATCTTGGGGAAAGGGGTGGGGGGTCATTGATTTGCTGTAGCACAATAGAGGATCATCAGATGAATGCATGTATGAAATATGAAAGAGTTCCCTGTAAAGAAACAGAAGTTACACAACATTTACCCCAACGTTAAGTTTATGAACATGCTAAGTGTGTGACCTTGACCTTGGGGTAAGGGTTGGATGGTGGGTTGTGGATTTGCTACAGCACGATAGAGGGTCATATGATGAATGCATGTATGACATATCAAGGCATTTCAAGAAAGGATACATATGTTATTTACCCCAACGTTAAGTTTATGAATGTGCTAAGTTTGTGACCTTGACCTTGGGGTAAGGGGTGGGTCATGGATTTGCTATAGTACAATAGAGTATCATCAGAAGAATGCATATATGAAATATTAAGGCGTTCCATGAAAGGAAACAGATGTTATAAGACATTTACTCCAACGTTAAGTTGATGAATGTGCTAAGTTTGTGACCTTGACCCTGGGGTAAGGGGTGTGCGGTGGGTCATGGATTTGCTACAGCACGATAGAGTATCATCAGATGAATGCATGTATGAACTATCAAGGCGTTCCATGAAACGAAACAGATGTTATAATACATTTACTCCAACGTTAAGTTTATGAATGTGCTAAGTTTGTGACATGGACCTTGGGGGAAAGGGGTGGGAGGTGGGTCATGGATTTGCTATAGCACAATAGAGTATCATCAGATGAATCCATGTATGATATTCCTTGTAAATAAACAGAAGTTACACAACATTTACCCCAACGTTAAGTTTATGAACATGCTAAGTTTGTGACCTTGACCTTGGGGTAAGGGTTGGGTGATGGATCCTAGATTTGCTACAGCATGATAGAGGGTCATCAGATGAATGCATGTATGAAATATGAAGACATTCCCTGTAAATAAACAGAAGTTACACAACATTTACCCCAACGTTAAGTTTATGAACATGCTAAGTTTGTGACCTTGACCCTGGGGTAAGGGTTGGGTGGTGGGTCATTGATTTGCTACAGCATGATAGAGGGTCATCTGAGGAATGCATGTATGAAATAACAAGTTGTTCCATGAAGCTATAAGGCATTTACCCCAACGTTAAGTTTGTGGACAACGCCGACGCCGATGACGCCGGGGGTATGCCATAAGCTCTTCTGCACTTCGTGCAGGCGAGCTAAAACTGATGCTGTCTTCTGGGATGCAACAGGATCCGTTATGCAGAAATATAATGATCAGGAGGTTATGTTGTATGAACTTGTGTCACAGTGTCTCGGTCCGTACGTTTGTTCAGTTCTGGCTGGCATTGTTTCGAAGACATGAACAGAAAATATATGACAACGAAACTTACAAAATGTTTTTAGAACGAGCCTGGCGTATTCTTGCAGGCAATGCAAGTTCATCTGACTTGAAACTTACAAACCCTCATGCATACTTGTCGCATGTCATGAAATCATGTAAAAAGATATGTTGGGAACATTACCGTAGTAATTATAAATATGGCATATACTGTTTCAGTGCTCTGTTGCATTGTAATACACTACCTGAGGCAACCGAGATTTTAAAATCATTAGCATATGTCCTTCTAAGTAAAAGTTTAACTGTAGAAGTTCAACAGCATATGTCTCTGTTGAATACCACTATAAATAGTTTGCCAGCTGATAGCGATGTAAGTAAAATAGTTAGTAAGGAAATTCCAACTGTGGACATGAGTGACGAATCAAGAAAAGTAAACCCAAATAGGTACACAGAAGAAGAATATCTCCTAAAAGGTGATCATGCGTACAAAAATGGATCGAGAAAACAATTTCGGATGTAAAAGAGTGCATTTCCACCGAGTCTTCAATATGCAATAAAAGGTATGAACCATCGTTTCAATTCAAATTGCAGAAACAGCTATTACCATCATTTCCTTTATGGTCCAATGTTTTAGTGGGTGACTTGAGTAGACATGGTTCCAGTAATTCACACAATACATGCAACAATCCTACCTCGCACATCACACACAACAAATACAGGTCTGCAAATCAGCCTGCCAGTGGTAATTCTGTTATAGAGGAACGGTTTAGAGTGCTAACAAATTTAATTCTGTGTGATCGATCCTCAAGGCGGATAGATGAATTTTCTGCAGAGCTTGAACAAAATTGTACAGAAACGGAACGGCTAGTGATGCGTACTTTATTGAAATATACCCACAAGAGAAGGCTCAAGTCGAACACAAAAGCTTTCCAAACTGTGAGTGAAGCATGGAAAAAAAGCAGAAACTCACAAAATGTATGTATCTCCTGTTCGCCTTGGGAGATACCAAAAAGCTCCACTGGAGCCATTTACAATTCCATCAAACATATCACAGAAAGTAACTGATGAAAATGTGCACGAAAGTATTACCAAACAACCATATATGCCAGATGGCCCTGACACAGTTGAGTCGACAACTGATCATTTATATGCCATAAAACGACCCGATAGGCAGTTGTCATTAGGAGTTGATACACCTGATATAGGACAAACAGAACAAATTACTGCAGAGAACATTTGTAAAAACAATGCACAGAAAGATGTCGACTCTGTAAAAGCAACTGATGAAAATGAGCATGAAAGTATTACTATTACCAAACAACCTCAAATGCCAGATGGCCTTGACACAGTTGAGTCGACAACTGATAATTTATATGCCATATAACGACCCGATAGGCAGTTGTCATCAGGAGTTGATACACCTGTTATAGGAAAAACAGAACACATTCCTGCAGAGAACATTTGTAAAAACAATGCAACATGCAATTTGTTTTCTATAAATAGCATTGTTGGTCTGAAAAACATTTCAGTTAACTGTTGGTTCAATTCGAGCATACAGGCGTTTTGCCGAACAAGCAGTTTTTTGTACTGTATGGACAATAAGCAAGCCGACTTGGGTCCTCTGGAAAAATACAGATACATACTAGACTTCTGCCAAGTTACAGTCACTGGTGATGCTGATGAATCATTACTAAATAATGCATTATCAGTCTTAGGTAAATATAGATTCAAAGTTGGGGAGCGGCATGATGCCACTGAATTTTACCAGCGAGTTATCAGCACATTTTTGGACGGTAAAGGTGATGCCATGGTAATTAATAGACAAATCACATGTAAATATTGTGGATTCATAAAGGAGTGTGATAATCCGGGACAATGTACATGATCTTGCATTGGCTTGGAGTGATAATGGAATGGAATGGAATGTTGCTTAACGGCCCATCAACACAAAAGAGTATCATTTAGGGTCAAGCAATGTAGATGAAGAATAAAAATAATAGTAAAATAGTATGCTAGATGTGATTAGGGTAAAACTATTAATATGATGAACAATATAAGTGATAAGGGCATTGACCGGGTTACTGTTGCTGGTCTGTTGGACATGTATTTTCATACAGAGTCTTTACCAGATTATAAGTGCGATTGCTGTTCAGAGAAAGGTAGCTCCGTATCCCAATTTCGGGTTGCCAACACTCCAAATGAGGTGGTGATTGTCCTGAAAAGGTTTGCTGTTACTGCAGTAGATGATCATCACATCATAGTAAAGAATAGAAGACGTGTTATTATTGATGAGAAACTCCAGGCTGAGTATACCTTGCATTCTCTGGTACGTCCCAATGCAGGCCACCATATACTGCCCTGCTGAAAATTGGTAATTCATGTGTTGAATGTGACGATACTCACATATCAACAACCACTTTTGGAGACGCTTATGGAGATGCATACATTCTAGAATACAACAAACCAAGAGTGACAGTTCCACAAGAAATGAAAATGCTACTTGCATGCCTAAGTGAGACATCAACTGTTCAAAAATGCCAAACCCATTTTGAATCCTCAATTGGAAAAACTGTAGGCCGTTTTCTGTTGTGTAGCACATTGACCGATTCCTTATTTACTGATGATGCTTCTGTAGGTTATAACCAGTTATAACCAGTTTGAGACATTACATTTTTTCCTACAAATGAACCGATGCTTGGAAGCCGATTGCTCATTACACACCGTGTTGGAACGTTTGTTTAGCGGATATCTATTTCAGTACACCCAATTGGCATTGCCATAATATTTTGGCAAAGTCAGTGTGTAATTCATGTGCCAAGGTGAAATAAACTCATAAACACTGCTTCATAGGGAATGTGTTATCGTTTGATGATCAAGGACTCACGGTATTAAGGAGTTATCTGATCGACCTCATATCATGTGTCAGTGTAATGGCATTGTTAAATTTACCGAAACAATTTCCAGTTTGGGATCTACAATTGCTGTACAATCTTCTGGTGAGTCCGTACTGAATCTGTTACATAGTGAGAAGAGAATAGTGATGTGTACTCAAATAACCACACATCACTGTATATCAGCGTGCAAGTTTCATAAATAAAGATTACACATTTGCTGTTTTGTGTGACCCTTACCGATTATTGACATGCTCGGGTGAATTATCAACTTTGACAGACATACATGAATTGCAAAATGTAATGAAAGGGCAGAATGAGCTCATTGCATTTTTCAACAAACTGCAAGAAAACTGTGAAGATTATTACCAGATACATGAGGCGAGAATGATGTCCGAGTTATTTGGATGTGATAATCTCTGTGAAAAATATTCTCCCAACATAGCGCATGTCGACGAGGCAACTGTAGAGAGTTTTACAGATTCTTTCCAAGTAGATTGTTTTTCAATTACAGCAGAAGACATCTCCAGATTTTTTAGTGGGGAGTTGTCAGACCACTGTATTGATGCATACATAGAATATTTGAGAAGTAGTATTCCAACAGAGTCTGCACTGACGTTTCACTTTGTATCGGCCGTGTGGGTTAGAGAAAATGTTACGAAAGGTGTTTATAACGTTCCACAGAGTACAGCAAGTTGGTTTGCCAAGGCCGGGGTCATTTTGCTCATAAATATAGACAATGAACACTGGATTTTTTGTATCGTAAAAATCCCAAATCTCACTGTATTCTATATTGACTCACTTGGCAAATTTGACAATGTCATCGCGCAAAAGTTAGTTGGATACCTGTCATTTGAATTTCAAGTATACTACCAAAGAGCACTAGACACATCATTAATACAATTTGTGCAAGTTGCTTAAGCTGAGGATTTCTGTTTACAAAACGATTCGAGTAGCTGAGGAATATATGTATGCATGTTTTGTAGGTGTTATTTACACAATACTATACCAGATTTTGGCAAGTCTATAACCATGTTCGACTACAGATTATCAATAATTGACGAGTTAATGCAAACTTACTACTTCAATGTTCCAACTGCAGGGAAAATTTGTTTAAGGGACTTAATTTTGTGCGATGATCTAGAAATACATATCAAAAGCGTAATGTGCTCCTCAAAGCAATCACTACTGGCACAATATGGAAGACACCATGATTGTTTGTTGAATAATCCAAGGCACAGAAAAGAGAAAGCACTCGTTGGTTTTGAAAGCAAGCTCATTCAACATGGACAAGAAATAGAAAATATGGGAAAAAATATCCGGCAAGGCTCAAGAATTTCTTTATTTCTCATCAGAAGTATATGTTGTGACCACTCATTTGAACCGTCTCGCTGAGACGGTTCAAATGAGTGGTCACAACATATACTTTGGTTCAGAAATAAGGAAAATAGATAGAGAATAGTAGGTTAGTGTCGTGAATGGGAAAAAATATCTGGCAAGGCTCAGGAAACGGGATGGGCGAGGCTCTGCCGAGCACATCCCGTTTCCGTGGCGCGCCAGATATTTTTTCCCATTCACGGCACTAACCTACTATTCTATTTATCCCGTCAACACCTACACATGGTTGTAAAATGCAAAAATAGTATTGACTGGATATCAAAAATGTTTCACGGCACCGTGTTTCACGGCACATACGCACTGTGTTGGCGGGATAATTTGTAATTCAGACATATCTGCTACAACGGTACTTCAAAATAAAACAAAATAATCCTGGAAAAATATACTCTCCAACATATTATTGCTGTGTCATTAAGGATGCTGAACTGCTGAACAAATGTTGTCGGTCCGGGATATCAAATTCTTCAGTCTATATCAGAACCGTTCTATGGAAAGAAGTAATTATTTTCTGCAGTATGAAACAAACTGGTATGTCATACAAGTATGTAAATGATACATGTATGTCCACTGAGTTCTGTTCCCGAAAATACATTCATCAATGCTTGCATCCACCTAAATGATTGTCTTAGATCTTCAGTGTGATGTTTTCGGCTTTCATGTCTGCAAATGATTGGTATCAATGAAATTCTAGTTTGTAACGATTGGGCGCAAGTATTTTGAAACAAACGATTTATCTATTCTACAATATATTTTTAAAAAAATGTTTCTTTTTTTTTTCTTCAAATTTCTCAGGAGTAAATATGTAAGACTCAGATCGAGGGTCAGTCCGAGAACGGGGTCAAATCCCAAAACGGGAGCTAATCCCAGAATGGGGGTCACTTTTCCCAGCACATTGTAGATTAAACCCTTCTGATCTCAAGCTTGAATGACGTAACAAATAATGACGTAATGTCACGCTTTGGCCGCATGTGCACATATAAAAAAATGGCGGTAACTAGTGAAGACGTCTGGTTTGTCATCGTCGGCAAACAGACATTATCCACTGTGAAGTGTTTATTAATGAAATGATTAAAACGTGTGTCCGTTCGTCCGTCCACGTTAAAGTTTTTGGGTATCCATTATCTCTGTAACGGTATGTCGGATTGACCTCAAACTTCATATACTTCTTTATCATCATGCATATATTCATTCCATACCACACTCATACAGCCTTCATGTCCAGTCACTGTCAAATTACTTACATATTTGCATCTGTAACATTTGCCAACCAGAGCTGCAGATAAGCTGCGTATTAGCGTAAATACCCAATTAAAATTGCCAAAAATCCAATTGAAATCAGAACTAGCGAGTATCAAAAAGCAATAACAAATCATGCTACAGAAAACAATAAACAGACCACAAATATAGCATATTTTGCTTATTTTCCATGAAAACACATCTTGGTATTTCAAGACAAGTTTTCATTTCGAAGCAAACTATTCAATAATTGATGTGCAAACAGTAGTGTGATTTTATTTTACCCAATTAAAATATTGAAATACCCAATTGCTTTGAAAATACTCAATTACTAATTCCATATGTGGAGCACTGTGCCATATACTTACTTATCATCATCCATATTTTGATTCCATACGGCCTTCATGTCCAAGTTCAAATTACGTTTAAGTTTATTTTTAAATATTTACATTAATTTTGTTTATTTATCAGTCCAGGCAGCGGCCGGGGGTATACGTGAGCCCCTGCTCACTTTCTCTAGTTCATGACCCGATGGTTAAATTGAAAAACAAATTTTACTTTGCGACTCTACACAGTAGAAGTAAGCCATATACCAAGTAACAATTTTGCAGCTAGTATGGTATGGTGTGTAGATGTGCAAAGTGAATTTCATGTTTTGATTCAACACCCGAGCCATGGATTATCTCTCTGTTTTTTTACTGTGAATTTCAAAATTTTGTCTGGTAAGAAGTACAACTTTTAAACCCTAATACCGGTGACTGGAGAATTCATATTTGTTAGTTTGCTTCCTGATGGTGTGTAGATGATCTTTTTATTTCTTCACATATTTTCAGGAAGGATGCTCAGTAGTGATTAAACAAATGTACTTCAAATATATTCAAGTTCTTCATGTATTTGACATTTATATTAACAGCAGTTTATGAAGTCAGTTAAGGATATACTTCATAGAAATTACAAAGTGTTTCAAAAGTTATAGCTTCCTAGATGTGTTAAGGTATATTTATAAATTAGACATGAACCTGCATTTGTTAATTTGCATTATACTGCACATCTCAAACAGCATAGTGTGCATCAGTCAGTTTTACCTCTTGTGGTGTTTGACACATACCACTAGTACTATCATGGACACAAAATAAAACGTAGTGCAACATGTTTCAAAGACATTTAGGCAGGAACAGCATTGCTTTCATCAAATATATATACAATTTCTGAAGGGTTTTGTAACCGTTTGTTCAAATATTTAAGAACTCGGTTACCACTGTATAATAGTAACAACACGAATGCCCCCGGTGGCAGATTGGAGAAACTGTGACATGTTAATCAACCAAAGTGATACGTATTCACAAGCATATTTATGAAGGTCAAAAGGTCAATGGCATATTAAGGGCAGTGGATGTGTGGCGTTTGTATGATTTTTGAAATATTAAAGTAATCCACCAAGGGATAGAGAATTTATGACATAATTTAGAAACCCCGGCGAACTTCTTAATGTGCCGGACAGATGGAAACACGGACACGGTCCAAACACTATATGTCTCCGAATCTACTGAGACCGGGTGCATACAAATGCACCGAGCTGTAAATATATACCTGCGTGACCATACATACATACTGTACTGAGTTCAGTGAATTGTAAGCAGTTAGCTGATTGTATTGTCACTAACGTTGTCCACTAGCCTTCTTTGCGAACATAAACGTCTTTACCTGCCTGTAACAACACACATTGAATATGTACATCTAATAATAGCACTGCATCAATTTTAAATTTTGCACTTTCAAATGTGTCCATTGTATATTTTGAGAGAGATGGGAGAAATGCTCAGATATATAGATTGCTGTACAATCTACTGGAATACGATTTATAGCACATTGTCGTCATATATGTCTGGGACACATTGCAAAAAACTGTTATATGACATTTTATACCATATTATTTGCTCTCGTTGTCAAATGCTGAAGATGACCGATACCGGTACATACTCGAATTGATTTACAGCTAGCTATAATTCATTAGCTAAATCAAATGGACCAAGCTGTAAATCATTTGGAGGTACGTGTCTAAATGAACGGACAAAACAGGTTCATGAGGCAGAAGATGATGATGAGTGAACTTATACCTCCAATCATTTGGGAGTGACACAACCTTTTACAGTACAATATGCTGTAAACATTGATATGTGTGTATATGTGATATGTGTGACATGGCATATAATGAAAATACATGTACATCAGTTCAAAAACCCATTCAAAATGCCAGTTGACAGAATTGACAGCAAAAATAGAGACAATAATGTTATTTATGGCGGCCATTTTGGAAGTAATTGTCCACCTCTCACCATTTTGGGTTAGGCCAATAATCGGCGTTTCACTACCAGACTATAGTAAAATTCGACGAAAATGTGTGCTAGTGGAAGCAAATGCGTGCCAACTTCAGGGTAGTCTTTCTAAGTACTATTATTATTACACCCGGGCGCATTTGAATTGTTTTGTACATTGTTTAGAAAGGTGTTTGATGTATATACAAACAATAATTGACCAAAATATATGAATACCCCGAATCCGACTATCCCGAAAACTGGCGTCTCGACCATTCCAGTTCGATGATTTTGCTAAAACGATTTTATTGTTTAACTCACAGGTGATTCTAGCGTGTGTTGGATGGTCAGTTATTGTTTGTATACTATCCCTTATTATATTATAAAACTCAGTGCTGTTAAATAGTTACTACCCAATACTTTCAGCTAACATCAAGCGTTCTACCACCAAGCTTCTACCACTAGCATTCTACCACAAAACGATTTTACGACATCAGCTTCTACCACTAAGGCTTTACATGATTAACCTGTATATGTCTATGTACGATAAACACTAATATAGGCCATTGTAGTCCCTGATTAGCGTGGTTATGTACCTCAACTGATCATGAAAATGCACTAAGGCACACAATCCAGACATTGTGACACTACCTACCCCTGTCTGTTTTGTCTAATATACATGTATGTACATAAATAATACAAAAATGCTTGGGGCACTTGAGGATAGGGTGGTTAAAAATCCAAAAAACCTTGATTTTTATAAAATATATTTCAGAATTTGACGCAACGGGCATAGAAAATGCACTAAGGCACACCATCCAGACATTGTGACACTACCTACCCCTGTCTGTTTTGTCTAATATACATGTATGTACATAAATAATACAAAAACGCTTGGGGCACTTGAGGATAGGGTGGTTAAAAATCCAAAAAACTTTGATTTTTATAAAAAATATTTCAGAATTTGACGCAACGGGCATAGAAAATGCACTAAGGCACACAATCCAGACATTGTGACACTACCTACCCCTATCTGTTTTGTCTAATATACATGTATGTACATAAATAATACAAAAACGCTTGGGGCACTTGATGCTACGGTGGTTAAAAATCCAAAAAAAAAAGATTTTTATAAAAGATATTTCAGAATATTCCATTCCCGTAATATTGCTCTTTCTTTATCCATTGATGACCGTTACTATAGATACACGTCGTTTAAAACTGAGGTTATCAGATTTAATCGATTACAAATATTAAATATGTGCAAGTGTTGATCGAAAATAGCTATGTTGCTTCGGTACAACAATACCTCCAATGGCGTATATTGTGAAAAATAATTAACAATATTTGAAAGTGGTCAAAATTATCCGCACGGTTACTGCAATGTAACACACGGTTTCCCCAAAATCATTTTGCTCTATACTTGGCTGTGCTAGTTGGACAGACGGAAAACGATAGCTTTTTTGGCGATGGCTGTCCATCTACATGCATATCTACGCTGCTGTCACCAGTGATAATTTTGAGAAATATGCATCCAAGATGGCCGCCAAATAATTATAGTTTGCCACATACATTTACCTGATTCCATATTACAAAAAAACGGAAGAGAGTGGTAAATGGAGAGAGGAATATGGACAGAGCTGGAGATACGGGGGAAGAGAGGGAGACAGAGAAAGGTGGACAGAGGTAGGAGAGGCGGAGATGGCGAGAGCTGAGCTGGAGTCAATGGGGGAATCGATATGTGGACATGCGATGGAGACAGGTGGAGAGAGAGGAACAGACAGACGGGGAAGAGAGATGGAAGGAGATGTAGAGAGTTGTAAGATGTATATATACGGCAGAGACAGAAATTGAGAGAGGTGAACACTCGATGGAAGACATTTGGGTGGTGTGAGGTGGATACACGATGGAAGAGAGGGACATGAAGAGCGGTGGACACATGAAAGAAGACAGTGAGGTGGTGAGAGGTGGACATACGACGGAAGCCAGGGACATGGAGAGCGGTGGAAACACTATGGAAGAGAGGGATATGGATATAGGTGGGCGCAGCGCACAAGGGAAGAGAGGTAGGTGGACACACGAGGGAAGACAGTGATATGGGGAGAGGTGCCTATTTTCGTGTCTTTCTGAATTCAACTAACCACCATAATAATAAATGGTATTTAGTCCCCAATCCGATGGTGCCGACCGACTGATACTTGGGACATAATCCTACAACACAGTATATGTATACATTGGCCAACTTGACTTGTTTGACCAGCCGCCATGCCATTCTAAATTAGGGGGTTGTCGGTTTTCAACTTTCTGACTTCAACTGAGCACCATACTTCAAAATGGGATTCAGGCCCGAATCCGACGGTGCTAACGCATACTCGGGACATGGTACTACAACACAGTATAGATCCACATTGGGCAACTTGGCTTGTTTGACCAGCCGCCATGCCATTTTAATTCAGTGGGTGGTCTATTTGATAATTTTCTTGGTTTTCTGACTTCAACTGACCACCATATTTGTAAATGGGATGTAGGCCCAAATCCGATGGTGCCGACGGATACTCGGGACAGAGACCTACAATTCAGTATGTGTCTACATTGGGCAACTTGACTTGTTTAACCAGCCGCCATAGCACTTTGTTGTAGGGGGTGGTCGATTTTTATTTGTTCGTGCATTTCTGACTTCAATTGACCACCATGCTTGAAAACGGGACTCAGGCCCGAATCCGACGGTGCCGACAGATACTCGGGACATAGTCCTACAATTCAGTATGTATCTACATTGGGCAACTTGACTTGTTTGACCAGCCGCCATAGCACTTTGTTGTAGGGGTGGTCGAATTTTCTATTTTCGTGCAATTCTGACTTCAATTGACCACCATACTTGACAACGGGATTCAGGCCCAAATCCGACGGTGCCGACAGATACTCGGGATATATTCCTACAATTCAGTATGTGTCTACATTGGGCAACTTGACTTGTTTGACCAGCCGCCATAGCACTTTGTTGTAGGTGGTGGTCGATTTTTCTTTTTTCGTGCATTTCTGACTTCAATTGACCACCATACTTGAAAACGGGATTCAGGCCCGAATCCGACGGTGCCGACAGATACTCAGGACATAGTCCTACAATTCAGTATGTATCTACATTTAGTGGAGGGGAACTTTGAAGAGAAGTGGCTTAAAAACGGTTTCTGTTCAACCCAAGAGAGCAAAAGCAACGACTATGCTAGATTGGTACATCATGCATTCCTGAACATGAATCCGGTGTCGGTCAATCAAATTAGGTGGGACAAGGTCATTTTTGAGGTCGTTAAGTGCAAAGAGGTCAAATGAGTTCAACAACATATTTTATATCAGTAGATGGGCATGTACATGCAAATCATGCTTCAAATATCAGATAAAAGTTGTTAAAATTGTTGAATATTGTTCCTTAGGACATATATGAGACGATTCGTTTTTATGGTGGTTCAAACCGGTGTGAATTTTTCGATTTTCAAGATGGCCGCCAGGTATCAACGTTTTGTCTTAAATATATTCTGACTTGATTATTATATGGCGTTTGATACTTACATTATGCGTTTACATACATAGAAATACGTTTGATAACTTATAAAAACAATTCACCACTGACAAGTTCATATACATATAAGATGGCCGCCAAATTCACACAGACGTGCAATAAATGTGTGTGGAATAACACAAATATATAGCTACACTTTCATGCACATTTATATTTCAGTTGTTTGCCTTTTTTTGTTATTACTGAATGTGTTCTTTGCACCTAATATACTTATTATTTGACCATGTTGGAATATTCAAGATGGCCGCTAAGTATCGCTTAAGCTCTTAGGTGCTGTTGATCGACAAAGTAGTAAAGACATGAAACATACTTGGAAATCATATTTGTAATATTTTAAAAGTGCGAAGCTTGTGTTCCAAACTGTACCGTATTATCAATCGCCGCAAAGTTAAATCAAAGATGGGCGTCAACATGGATACAATGCTGACACATATATATTAAGTAGATTAATCATCAACGACATAGCAAGTGCCACACCATAAAATCAATATGTTGGTGTTTCCGATGACAACATCAAGACTAATATTTTATGACCGCCATTTTAGTTACCAAGATGGCTACTAAATTGCGTAGTTTTATAATATGAGCTATCAACAAAATATTGGTGCAACTCATGGATAACAATTGTTTCTAGCTGTAACATGGTAATGGATAGTAAACGACTACATAGTCACGATCTTTGATTTCCAGTGAACATAATTCTGAACAATGTCAAAGGAAACAGGAACATATTTATAATTACATCTAGGTATTCATGCATTTGAATGAATCAACATAATGTCCGCGTGTAATACCTGTATTCTGATAGAAATAAAATACAGTGACAGGTTGGGAGCATGTGAATGGTAATTTATTATATAATTAACGATGGTGGGTTGATAATTGCCGGGAAGCGCGATATCCCTGGCTTGGCCCTTATTCGCATGTTCAGCTTTCTTGTAGGCGAGAGTTGAATCCGGCTAACCCCGTTATAAGAGTAATACGATCAGTGGTAATCCTACTACGTTTATGGGGAGTGAAAGCAAGTTAATATAGTATGGTGAAGACCTGACAGTATATCCGGTTTGTCTAATGTCAGGGCTGGATGGAAATTGTATGCGAATATTCAGTTACCCGCCCCAATCCATGCAGATGAAATGAGCTGTCGATAGTCCGTTTAAAGCCATTAAACATTAAACCGGAACTCTATCACGTTATATTTAACACGACCATGAACATCAATGTTGCATTTTATTATTTCAACAGGTCCGTAACCAGGGGGTCGGTGCGGTCGGACG
Source organism: Conchocele bisecta (assembly GCA_029237695.1). NCBI lineage: Eukaryota > Metazoa > Mollusca > Bivalvia > Lucinida > Thyasiridae > Conchocele > Conchocele bisecta. The sequence goes on from CM055271.1 coordinate 103,464,452, forward strand.
ACGCCCTCCCCTACCCCCCTCGTCGTGCCTTAATGTCCACTCTTTCATGCACTAAAATATGAATTATTGGCAATACGTAGTCATTTTATAATATTGATGCAAGCAGGAGAGTCGTATTACATGTATGTGCTCAGTTTTTGCTGAGAATATATAAAATGGTATTTCAGACCATCTGGATTTCACAATTGTCTGGGAGAGCATGGCCCCGTATCCCATAGCTGCATCGGGCCATTCAAGCCCTCGAAAATATGCATTGCTTCATAAAAGTCTGGTGTCGGGTCTGTTGCATACATCTAAACCATGAGATACCGGTACATTCCATGCGGATGCGGATATTGTGTCATTTTCCATTATAACGAAGCCTTCTATATATCTATGAAAAACGATAATCAATTTATTAATGCGGTACAAGACAGGGTAGGCACAGCGATTGACATCAAAGGGAAGTTGACGAATTCTGAACTTGACTGGCTACGTAACAAATACCATTATTCACTTCCCACATAATGAAAGCAGCGTTTTTTTTTCATAGCGAAAAAGTATGCTTAGCTTTTTGGATATGAAAACGAAAACCACGTCATCGCAACTTGAGCTATATAAGTATTATGCTAATGTCCCCATTACTGCGCTATAGGAGACACTGATATGCATTTGCATACGTTATATTCCCACCATTTATACTTGAAAAGTATTTATCGACACATTTATTATTTAACAAAGTCGTAATATTGACGACAGCAACATGAACATGGAATACCGATAACTTCTAAACACTGTACATGGACACTGCGAGTGTGCTTGTTGGTGTAGCAAGAGACATAATCAGTTACTTGAAAATTGGGGAATTATGTAGAGTCAATGGTGTGATCATGGTCATCGAATCTCACTTGATATACGACATATGATGTTGTTGTTGTCCAAAATAAAATCAACCTTTGGATGGCGTATCATGTCAGTAGTCATATGCCGGTAGCCATGTACTAGGATAAGTTAATAACCAGTATGTGTGAGCCATATTTACATTACTCTATATTCTACGAAATCAATGCATGGTGTCATCCAGACCATTACATCTCAGTTCATAAATGGCATATACTGTGCTTATTAACAATACAATCGCGTTTGGATGACCTATACTATCAAGAAGTCATACGCAGGTAGGCATGTACTATGTAAATAGGAAGGATTTAATGATTCAGTATGCGTGAGTCATATAAGTATGGATATTAAACTATAATGTGATCGAGATCAATATGTTGTGAATTCATGATGGAACATATGTTGAGGTCATTCATGAGATTGTTTGGTACATAGAAATAATACAAGTTATAAAAATGTATTATGCGGTCATAATGCAATCTATATTGAATGCATATGTATGTATATGTATCACTGTTATGATGGGCACTGTTTCTGGGGAATACCATACACTGTAATCATATATGTTGTAGTCATAGTATGTACTTACATGGTATGTGTAAGTGTCATAACTGTGTATTATAATATCACAACCATATGTGTAATATAATATATAATACTTTAAATGCATTAAAATGAACATGGTTGATTATTCTATGATAATCTAGAATTATATCAGAAAGTTCCATCGTCTAACCGGGTTTGAGCTAACCTGGAAGCGAAATATGTAAAGCTAAACATTGACACGTAGCTGGTCTGAGGCCTCTAAATCATGAACATTCGTTACAGCATATTGTGTTTTATATATGTGACACGCATAGCCGCTGTCAACATTGATTTCAGTGCAGGAGACGGGACTCTTGTTGATGAGAATATATGTTAATTGAGTATATATTTCCATTTATCAGCGATGATTATACAAGCAGTCGTGCGGAAAGTTTTGCTGAAATAGAATATGCTGATCTGAATATACAGACGTATTGTTATAGGAGACAATTATTAAATATTTCAGTGTAATTTAAATGTATGCATTTGGGTATATCCACTTGTGAATGTATGAATATTCACGGAAACAGAAACTGTAATACATACTATTCGATAAGTGTTGTATTTTACATGAATTGTTTTATTTTGGTTATAATTAAGTCTAAGGTGATTGAAATGTCATGGTACTTAGCCGTACACCAGCATATATCAGTTCAATATCTGACTGTAATGCGAACATGGCCGAACTATAACATATGTACCAATCGCAATACATAGTGTATACATATCTGGCATTATAGTCAATTTACAAGGTATTTGATAACGTAAGACTCAATAAAATACAATATGTAAAACAAACAGTACATATATTTTAATATTCTGACTTTACAACGAGTTTAACCTAATTCGAGCATCACCAAGTGTATTATCAGCGATCTTCTGGTCTGAACACATGTGAATCTGTTATATAAAGAAATTTAAAAAATGAATGAAAAACAATGCGCAATTGTCAGTACGACACTATAATAGCCTAAATGAGTCGACCATTTTGAACATACACAATTACAAATGAATTCAAAATCAAGTGTGTCCAACTTACTGATTTAACCGCCTAACAAAAAATGCAGTAGTACCGGTATGCATAAGTAAAGCAAAAGTAAACATTATATTCAGTAACTTTCGAGTTTTTGGAAAATATGGCGGCCATTTTGAATTAAACACGCTCTTTAAGAAGAGCATAACTATTGATCTATATTTTTAATATCGTATCTCAGATGAAAATCAAACTAATATGTTCATATCTAGCTTAGTACCAATATATGGTCCACCACAGTGTAGATAATGCTGTGAATTTCTGACTTCAATTGACCACCATACTTGAAAACGGGATTCAGGCCCAAATCCGACGGTGTCGACGGATACTCGGGACATATTCCTACAATTCAGTATGTGTCTACATTGGGCAAATTGACTTGTTTGACCAGCCGCCATAGCACTTTCTTGTAGGGGTGGTCGAATTTTCTATTTTCTTCCATTTCTGACTTCAACAACAACATCTAGTTGGTAGAAGTTGGTGGTAGAAAGCTTGATTTCAGTATACTTTCAAGGTGTATGATAACGTGGTACTAACAACAACAACAACAAGTACCGATTCAAAGTACGTTTTCTTTTATAGTGTCCTTATTACGTAACGGATTTTGATGTAATATGGCTCACCAAACGCGTCTTGTTAAGCTGCATTTGTTGGTCTTTATTTTCGCCCAAACTTCTGTCGTTTTCACGAAGAATCGATTTCCGTGTCTCCGACCGGAAATCGATTATTTGCAAAAACTACATAAGTCTGCCGAACTCCATGGACCACCAAATGCATCTCATGAAGACGCGCTTGCTGCGCCATATTTCATTAAAATCCATTGCATATTAAGGAAAATATAAAATAATACTTACTTTGGAGTGGGCGACATTGTTGTTGTTGTAACCATGTGATCATGCACCTTGACTTTACGGTACCGTTAATTGAACATCGAGTCGATGGCTATATAATATTATATAAATATATATATATAGAAAAGGTGGCAGTCTTCGGGCGAGCAGTGACCAGTTAGCCGCCAGTTTCGTATAATGGCACCGGTTTGAAATTTATAAATATTGGAATTCCCGCTGATTAAAATTCAATTTGATCCATAGATTATTTTGACCTACATTATTAGTACATAATTTTGGATTTTTATGTGATTTTATATCATATTGTTTCAATGCTCGTACCAGGGCCATCTGAATAGTTTATTTTGTTCCCATGGTCAGAAATTGGCAGACATACGAAACTAGGGTTTTTCCTGTAATATTTAACAAAAAACGGCCATATTGTGGAGTGCCTGCAGACAACAATTGTTTGAAGAAGAAATGCATGGATGGGAATTGGTATGATCCATGTCAGTTTGTTTGTTTTTTTAACAGAGCGTTTGGTATGTAGTTCTGCAAGTGACGTGGCCTGGCATTGCGTGCAATCACTAGCAAGTGCTTTTTCAGCCTCGGAAATTGCTGATTTTACAGAGCTCGGCCTGAGATAGGTAATAAACAATAATGAACTGATTTTGTTGCTGCTGTGTGAATGCTTTTAGTGTACCTAGTCCAGGAATGTTGACAAACTTAAGGTGGCTCTCTTTTTGTTTGAAAAATTGCATAAAATGAAACTTGTCCGAGGCGCCAACGTTTGAAATTAGTAGGAAACTGGTCACTGCCACTTTGGTTAGTTTCACAATTTTTGATCATTAGACAGTAAGGCCATTCCTGATCTGACCCCAGAGGTCTCAATCAAGTCTTTTGTCGTTAAAATTTTGACTTATGATATTGTTTTTTTTTCATAGGTTGAAATAAAATATTTTTATTATTATTATTATACAACAAAGACATTATGGACAAAAACACAAGAGAAGAACACAACAACGAAGGAAGGGATAAAACAGTAATTACAACATCAAGGCTCAATAACTCAATAACCCAGGTTCTCATAACTTGTGGATCACATTGGTCCGTCCGTCCGTCCGTCCGTCCGTCCGTCCGTCCGGGCCAACGTCCGGGGGTTTGAGAGCTTAGGGGCTGGGTTAGGAACAAAAGATTCCTTTGTAATATTCCGTAAGCTCATAAACTCTATTGTTGTTTAGGGGCTTTTTCATTATTCTTCAAACCGTCCGTCCGTCCGTCCGTCCGTCCGTCCGTCCGTCCGTCCGTCCGTCCCGTCCCGTCCCGTCCCGTCCCGTCCCGTCCGTTCGTCCGAAAGCAACAACTCAACCATCAATTTTTAAATCACTTTTTCTTGAAATTAAAGACCGATACAATACATACACTCAGCTTTTTACTGATGGCTCAAAGGACGGGGACCGGGTAGCAGCTGCTGCCTTAGTCGATTGCGCATTGGACATACACGACTAACGCATTCGTATATGCTCAAAGGCGAGCCGCGCCAACCGTGCAACACATCCTACTGGACTGTATCGACGACTTTGCCGATATTCGACGCAAACACTTCAATGTTACTTCACTTGCGGAGCTATTCCAGGTGGAGAACATTGAAGGTTTGCTTCGCTTTCTTCACGAAACCTCCGCAGGTGACGAAATTCCTAGGGATTGCGGTTGCAATTCCCAGAGAACTAACAGGGGGTGGGTTTGTTGAGGAATAACTGGGTTATGTGCATGCACTATTGGTGCATGCACATATTACCTAAACACCCCGGAGTTTCTATGCATTCCGGCACATATACACTTGCCTTTGGGCTTGATTGTGTAGGGGAGCCTGGCTGGCCGTTTGCCGTGGCCTGGCTGGCCGTTTGCCGTGGCCTGCGACCCGGACGTTTTGGAGGAAGTGATCCTGGTGGGAGAGCGTTGCTGGCAGAACTTCTGGCCAAGATGTCACGCATTACTACAATACACCACTTCGGCCCTGACTTGAAAGCAAACGTGAGGTCCTTAGGTGAGCACGCCCAATGGGAGTAATCGGCTTCTGTGGCACCCGGTGCTGGAGTCGCGACTGGAGCATGTATATTATTTTTGCTTTGTTTTGTGATAACATTTCATATATACGTGAGTACATTATATGTTCCCTTTTACATTGTGTGACCAGTCCGCGGCTCTAGTAGGTGTCACGGTTTAGTGCTACACGAGTGAGTTTTTTGTCTTGCTCGAGTATATCACTATGTATGCTTGGTATGACCCGCGCCATTAGCACATCACCTTGAAGGGCTTCACGGAGGGTGGGGAACATAGTGATGAATATAACGGCCTAATGTTATACATCGCCAAAAACAAACAAACAAACCTCTTCACAATTATCGATAAAGCCAATCGATTGGAAGGCTTCTGTCACACCTCAATTAGACTCGTGACACAGAAATATCAATGGAGTATTTATTTACAAGATATACACGGTATTTGCACTGTACACAACGTATAAGGTGTGATAGAGTACCATCCACTACTTATCACTTATCCGCTCTCTATGTGACTCCTAGAACACTAAGCCTCTTACATTACTACTTCCCTTATTACATTACTACTCAATCTATGTTATTACCCATGTGCTACATCTTCCTTCAGTACACCTCCTACGACACCACCTATTTATATACCCCTCCTCCTATACTACCTCTCCATCCATGATGCTATCTTCGGATACTGCCCGACTATACTCATAGTTGCCTACATACAATTAATGTCAATTACTCGTGCATACAATATGTCATACCATTCAGTAATAATGAACATGCATGCACATATCATATCACAATTACAATAAATGTTAAATCCCCAAAATGACGTTACCAAGTTCTATTCCATCATGTGTCATATTGTTGCACACTCTATATGTATCTCCAAATATGTGATAGTTAATGTCGGTCTATATCATGGGACTGTACATGGACACGGTGGTTTATGCTGGCTCCACGCACTGTTGCACACAAATGTCAAGTTCCATCGTTGCTACACGAACTGTAGCATCATACCGCAATGACAGTTATACCAACTACGTTGCATGCATATATCATGCAACACTCGCACGCATAACACAAATACCGCTGCACACACTGTAGCAAATGATCAATGGGTTACACAACGTAGCTACACCCACTGTAGCGAGTTACACAACGTAGCTACACACACTGTAGCAAGTTACACACACGAATTACACCATATATGTTGTAGACACTGTATAATATTACATCTTGGCTACGATTACACAAACTTTGCTACACACAATGTAGCAAAGTATTACTGGTTACACCATATATGTTGTAAACACTGTAGCTTTATTCAACTTGGTTACGGCTACACAAACTTTGCTACACACACTGTAGCAAGTTACGCATGCGGGTTACGCGGCATCTGATACACACACTGTAGCAAGTTACACATGCGGGTTACGCCACATCTGCTACACACACTGTAGCAAGTTACCAATGCGGGGTTACGCCACATCTGCTACACACACTGTAGCAAGTTACACTGGAGCACGATTCTGCCTCGTCTACACATAGCCTTCCGTCACTGGTCTACTCTAGGCAAGAATGCTGCTCCTACACCCGTCGCTACGTCTCGGGTGGACACTGCAATACAAAGTGCAGCTACAGTTGCACCTTGCTATACATTAACATACTTGCATATTAATAGTTGGTACAGCCTTTACAAATACAATCCTGTCAGTTTGCAGACAAAAGTTATGCACACATTTATGCAGCCAATGTAGTTCCAATTTAGAAAATAAAAACTACTCCAGATTCAACTACTGTATCCATTATCTCTTACATCCACTACCTAACAACACTGCATGGTACTTACGACAACTGAGCTGTAGAAGACGACATAAATATTGAATATTTGCACAACACACATCCAACTTCATTAAACTTTCCCAGCTTACTGTCCAGAGTATTGACACTAATGTATCACCTACGGACATTCTCAAAGTCGTCCAGCCAACCGTGTTCAACTGGTCCGTCCATGAAACGGACGCGACCTGCAGAATTCAATTTTCTAACCGACAACGAACCTGCATTTCCTCTACGACCAACCTAATAACAGTCGGAACAAGAGCATGTAGCCATATGGCATCGATTCCTTGATTCAGACAAACCGCTCAGCAAATAATTTGAAGCGTTTGCGCTCTGGTGGTCTTCTCATAGAAGTTGACAGAAAGAGCGATGCAGAGTATTTACTGCTCTGCAACAAATTCTTGGACACTCCTGTCGACATTCAGCCGCACGAATCATTGAACAGTTGCAAGCGGGTTGTCCGATCACCGGAGCTTGCTCATTTAACTGAGCAAGAGGTGTTCTCCGATACAATACAGACCCGGTGGGATCTGCTCACAGATAATAAACTTCATGCTGTGAAACCGACTCTGGGCGAATGGACTCCTGGCTACAGACATGTACGCCGGGATGAAGTTGCGCATTGGACATAGACGACTAACGCATTCGTATATGCTCAAGGGTGAGCCTCGTCCATGGTGTATTCCATGTCACAGCGCATTTACCGTGCATCACATCCTACTGGACTGTATCGACTTTGCCGATATTCGACGCAAACACTTCAATATTACTTCACTTGCGGAGTTATTCTATGTGGAGAACATTGACTGTTTGCTTAGCTTGTATCGGAAGATCTGATTTGTATCATTGTATACATGTTTCTCATTCTATAATTTTATAATTCTATACATCTTGTTCATTTATGTTGTTCATCATGTTGTTTTTTTTACCCTAATTTACCCTAATCATCTGATTGCCTACCACATCTAACATACTATTTTACTATTATTTTTATTCTTCATCTACATTGCTTGGCCCTAAATGATACTCTTTTGTGTTGATGGGCCGTTAAGCACCATTCCCAAAAATAATGTCTTTCTTACGTTTTCTCTCTGACGACCATCATACTTTCACACTCTAATGAGCCAGTGATGTCCACTGCGAAACAAATGACATTCATGATGCTACTTTGACCTACAATTGCCATATTTACATAGTTATTTCCCTTGGTTATTGTTTTTTGTTCGATATTGTATTTTCAATACTATTCGGCATGCAGCCATCATATTTACACTATCATATTTAAACTATATAATTAGCCAGTTATGTGCACCGCATGACATCGGGTCACAATTTCCATATTTATATAGGCATTGCCCTTGTGAACGTTTGACCTTCTTTCGTGTTCAGATAATGTCCCAGACATTAAATATGTGGTACTTCTCTTTATGGGCCGCGAACGTGTCTCAGTACGTATATGACAAACTACACTATCACTGTCTTCCTATTGATGAAGTATATGTTGTTATCACTCATTTTGAACCGTCTTGTCAATACGGTTAAAATGAGTGGTAACAACATATGTTTTCGAGAAGAGATTACAAATTGAAGGTTTGTCTTTTTCTTCAAAAGTTGCATAGTACTGCAACAGTATACTTGAGCTGATAAGAACGTGATGCCATCGTCTGTGTCACGAGATGTCCACACCTTTTCGTACGGAGGCACATCCTAGAAACCTTATCATACGTGTTGACCTATTACTCAGTCTAAACGGTCTGGGCCCGGTTGCTCAAAACCTACGTTAGCTTAATGAACTTAAACTCCTTTTCTGCTGAACGGACTGTTACACCCTTTTCAGTTGAACTGGCTGTTAAATCCTTAACACAGTTAAGCCAACCATTATAATGCTGAATTCAATATTGTACTCTAATTATTTTATATTTTCCATATTTCTCAGCAAAAAGAAATGGTTTGGCCGCACTTCAGAATCATTTCCAATGGAAATGATTCGGAAGTGCTGTCAACCCATATTTTAAAGAAGATAACAGAAGAAACAACAGCAGACGACATATTTAGGTTCCCCTCTTTTAAGGGTTAATCTAACAGAAGAGTTTAGTAACCTGACCCAGATCGTGAACCAGATAATAGATGCCTTGTAGAGTTTGAAAAGGTCACATGACCGCAAGATAGATATTAAGTGCATGCATGTGTAAGTGTTAATGGACGCGGGGTAACCAATGGGAATGGCGGGAATTAAATTGTGCTATTATAGTATTTGTGAAGTTGGAAAAGGTCACATGACCGCCAAATATTGAGCGCTTGTATGTGTAGGTCTGAATGAAAGTGGGATAACGGGGAATGGCGGGAATAAATTGTAAAGTTCATCTGAATAGAAAAAATTAATTTTAAAATTAATTTTGTAAACTGGTAGATAATGACAACGACATGCAGAAAATCGCATGCAAAAATTATAATCCAATCAAAATTGTACATCTTATGCAAATGTACGCAAATTCTTCCAACAAACTTTTTGAAAATCCCAATAAAAACAGTTTTATTTAAAATAATTTTTTTTTTTACAGTTTTCATTTTATTTCATCATAAATTATCAAGTTCATGTAATAAATAATAAGACTGAAAAATCACTTCGACTAAATATAAATAAATACAAATAATAAGTTCATTGGTGACATCAGAGTGGAACTCGCATATTTCAGCTATTTAAAATGTTCAAACCTTTCTAACATTTTTAATATTTGGTAAGTTTTACATGCGGTTTTCAGCATTTTTTTCATATTCTCAAATTGTATTATTTACAAAAAAAAATTGTTGACCTAACTTAGCCAAGAAATAGTGTCATTTCTATCTCCGGTCTTCGCCGTATCGATGCAATAAAGTACAGTCGAACCTTCACCTCTCTGTAACAGCCGATATTTTATTTTCCCAAATGGACAATTGCCTATACATCTACATGTATAATATATAAACTCCAACCAATGGAAACGTCTTCTAAATGTGGCATTATGTTATAGTTATAGTTCACATAATGATTTTTAATCAATTAATTAAACTATAACTATCTTATTGTTTGCCACGCCCCATCGCGTGCTCATGTTACATTTGAACGGAGCGGCGCCCCCTACAGGATTGTAAATCCCGATTCTTAATATATTACATGATTGGCGACACACACAGTGACATGATGCGCGTCACAGGAAATTACGTCAAAAAGGCGGAACCCTGGTTATAAATATAGCTTTGCAAGTCTTGCAATATTTAATAATTAATTTAATACATATTCACGAAAGAATCGCAATATGCGATAGTAGAGACTAATTACTGTGCTTTCGGTGGTCGGGAAACTAGGGCAAACAACAAATGATCATTACACAAGGAATTTTATTTTCATTTATTGTTCACCCTAGTTTCTCGACCAATGAAAGAACAACATTTCGTCTCAATTAATCGCATATTGCGACGCTTTCGCCAATATCTATTAAAGGAATCATTAAATGTTACACGATCGATTCAGTGTCACACCGCCAATCAAGTAATAGTATCGTTGTTGAAACCATGTTTATGGGCAGCACTCCATTCTAATAGATAGGTGCCCGCGATGTGGCGGGGCAACCAATAGGTTAGTTATAGTTCACATATTGAATTTTTAATAAACTAATTTCTCGCTCGCTACGAATTTAATTTAATAAAATGCAATACGTGAACTATAACTATTGCATGTATGAGGCGTAAACATTATAATATAACCAGGCATATGGATGTGAAGTGTAATCAGGAGCCCCACTTGCCGGCTACGTGTGTAACGAAATATCATAAATATATTATCTCCCCCTGTTTATCACAGTTTCAAATATATGTAATATATATCGGAATACTGGGCAAATGTTCGCAAATGAAAGGGTGCGACTTGTTCGTCGATGTCATTTGATGCGCGTAATGTTGGCGCCTGTTACAGTGCCGCTGTGTCACCTCATATGTGGTGGCCGTGAATGGAGAAATGGGGCTTCGGACCAGTGTAGCTCCTGATCAAATAATAAACTCCTGTAGCCTGATACCGATCATTGTTACTTGTGAAAAGAATGAAGGGTGTTTCATGGATGGAATGGCGACCAGTGCAGATCCTGATCAATGGAATGGCGACCAGTGCAGATCCTGATCAGACTGTGCGGCTGCACAGGCTGATCTGGATCTACACTGGTCGCCATAAGCCCCAGTTCTCCAGTCACAGTCACCTTTAAGTAATATGATTTTTACATTTGACAATATCATATCGTCACTAAGTCATTCAGTTAGATATATATGCTAAATTCTTTTGAAAATGTTTTCGAGCCAGAACGTGGTGTGCCTTTAAAAGCCCTGGATCTCAGATGTGGATGAATATGAGAAAATAAGCTGGTAGCAGTGCAATTATCGGTAGATTTGTGACGTTTTTTCCGACCGTATATGACCTCATGGGTGAACTAAAAATGAAAGAAAACAAAATGTGTCCTGTCGGCACACGCGAATGGCAGATTGGAGGAACTGTCGCATAGCTAATTAACAAAAAGTGATAAGTATTCATAATCACAGTTGTGAATTCAAGTGGTGAAGGTCATATTAAGGGCAGCATGATTGTGTTACATTCGTGCACAAGTATGATGTATTGAACTGTTAAAGTAATCCTTCTAGGGATATAGAAGATATGACAGAATTGAGAAACTCTGGCGAACGTCATATTACGTGCAACATGGATGTGCGGCATATGTCCACAGGATTGATGTACTGAAATATTAAAGTAATCCATCTAGGGATATAGCTGTTAATACAGAATTGAGAAACTCTGGCGAACGTGTTAATGTGTGGAAAAGTTAAAAGTTGTCAAGATCAGAACGTCAAGGTCATATTAAGGGCAACATGGATGGCATTTGTCCACAAGTATGATTTATTGAACTATTAAAGTAATACATCAAGGGATATATAAGTTATGACATACTTAAGAAACTGGCGAACTTATTCAGTAATGTGTGAAAAGGTTCAAAGTTGTCAAGCTCAAAAGATAAAGGCCATATTAAGGGCAGCTTGGATGTGTGGCATTTGGCCACAAGTATGGTGTATTGAACTATTAACGTAATCCTTCAACCGATATAGAAGCTATGACATAATTGAGAAACTCCGGTGACCTTCTTAATGTGCCGTACACATGGACTGACAGACACACGGACGCACGGACACATTTAAAACACTATGACTCCGGCTCTACGGAGACTGGGAGCATACGGAATAAATACAAAAATAACTACCGTTGCAAACGCTGGTTTTGCTAAATATAGCATTCACAGTTCCCGCTAATGCGCTCGCTCTACACACGGTAGTCAGTGCTAACCATGAATCTTTGACAGGAATTACGTCACTACCAGCTACCAGCAAGTGTCCCAGATATATGACGCAATTCGGCCATGTTACATTTATTAAATTATCCTACAAACACATGTTTATTAACAAGGTCATGTTGTAACTATTCGTACAATATTCATATCTCAACTGTCTGTGTTGTAAAATGCATCGTTGGGTGTACTATCTGAGACACAGCCACTGTAATGCTCCGTATATGATGGCATAGTAATGGTGTCACTATATGCAGATTGCGTATACACGATGTTCGGTAAGTGTGCTATATAATTTCCACCATGTGGCACTCCCTATATCCAGCCGACTTGGCCACGATCTGACACGACCGGGCGTATTGCATTTGCGAACAGTTAGGACCCAGATCAGACTGCGCGCAAGCAGTCTCCACTGTTCGTATTTTGTCGGTGACCCAATGACAATGAGGGTTATACGTTGTATATACAGTGGAACCTCTCTAAACCGAACACCAATACAACGCATGAGGTCTTAGTTTTGATGAGCTTCTTGGTCATTCATCTCCGTTAATAATGTCTGTTAGTGATAGCATAGCACACAACTATTGTTCAGAATGATCAAATGCCTGATTTACAGTGGAACCTCTCTAAGCCGGACACCATGGGGATCTCACATGGTGTCCGGTTTAGAGAGGGTTCACTGTAGTACCAGGCCTTTTGGATGTGAAGGGTTCTACACTGGTCTGGAGTGAAACACGCCCGGTTCTCGTAGATTGGCAATCTTATAAAAGCGGAAACAAACCGACAGACTTGAGAGTCACTTTGAAATATTTGCAAGTTTCGGTAAGTAGAATAATACGTCTATATAATTCACACTTGGACATTATACTGGTTCGATTTTCTATCAGGCACTTATAATTCATGTATATTTATGTTTTATATACATGTATATACTGGGCATATTATTATGCCACCGGGTTTCGAAGAAACTGGTGGCATATAGTGTTTGGACCGTCCGTCTGTCCGTCTGTCCGTCTGTCCGTCCGGGCCAACGTCCGGGGGTTTGAGAGCTTAGGGGCGGGGTTAGGAACAAAAGATTCCTTTGTAATATTCCGTAAGCTCATAAACTCTATTGTTGTTTAGGGGCTTTTTCATTGTTCTTCAAACAATGGAAATACCCCATAAACCCAAAATGTTGGAACGTCCGTCCGTCCGTCCGTCCGTCCGTCACACTTTTCGGTTAACCACTTTGTCACAGTTTCTCAAATATGCTGCAGGTGGCATCCGCGTTCGACAGACGCATTTCTTGTTATATAATGTTGCTGAAATTTCATTTTCCTGCGCAAACGTGTGATTTTGAAAATCTTATTTAATTTTCTAAGACTCTTTTCCAACCGAAAAGTTAGTTTGCAGTATAAGTTCACGTAAGTTGAAAATTATTTCAACACGTTCAAATCAAAATGCGCCATATCTTTGGGAACAGATTTGTGAAATTCTAGAATGTTTTTTTTTTTTAGTAACATCTGAGATTTTATAAACACATATGTTTAGGAACTTTCAAGCAGACGCTTGGACTCGGGTGTGGACTATGAATGTAACTGGAGAAATAGGGCTTATAACATTTGTTGCCAGCGTAGTTCCTGTAGCCAATTTCACCAACATTGCAAAGTATACTTATATAGCAAAGTATACTTTGAGGGAGAAATTTTCAATTTAATGATAAATTTATTAATTTTTATTATTCTGAATTTATGACATTATCACAGCCATTTTGGCTGTGATAATGTAATACATTCAGTATAATAATTCTGCATACTTTTAATCATCAAATATATGCAGTCGTTAGTTCTATACGACATAATGCATTTCGGAAAAAAGAAATGATTACTCCCTCAAAGTATACTTTGCTAGAAAAGTATACTTTGCAATGTTGGTAAAATAGGCTACTGGCCTACCATCACATTCATTCAACTAGATAATGGACATTATGTTGTTGGTAGAAGCATAGCATGGGTTTCGGTGACTGAATGGCGCACCGTACAGGCCCGGATCAGACTGCTCGGATGCACAGGCTTGTCTGGGTTTGCATTGATCGCAAAGGCCATAATCCGTATTAGGGCTTTTGCGTTTGTGACTAGTGTATATATAGATTAGCCTGTGCTTCCGCAGTCTGATCAGGATCTGCACTGTTCGCCATTCTAGCAATAAAACACAGTCCATGCTTCTAACAAGCAATATAAACCGTTATCAGGCGACACGAGTGAGTTATTTGATCAGGAGCCTCGTGTTTGATTATGACCTGTCTGGTTAATCACACTGTATACATAATGTAATATGTGGCTGTGACTGGAGAAATGGGATGTTTGGCGTTTATGAACAGTTTAGCTCTTGATCAAATAAGTACTCCTGAGCCTGACAACGTTCTATATTTATTGTTAGAAGCATGACGGCTGTTTCATGATTGAATGGCGATCAGTGCAAATACTGATCAGACTGCGGATTCACAGGCTTATCTGGATCTACGCTGGTCACAAAACCAATAATCCCCATTTCTCCAGTCGCAGCCACTATTTGTTAAATCCAGACTCCCAGACAAATCCACGATATTTTCTGTAGAATTGAGGGCAATTTTACTCGCCCTTGATTTTCCGAAAATATCTTTGAGAAAGCAATTCATTATATTTTCCGATTCACTATCTTCACTGGAACCTTTGTACAACGTGAAACTTGGGCACCCACTTATCCGCCAAATCATTGAGCTACACCATATTTTAATTTCGTCTGGCAAGAACATCATTTTTGTCGCGCCTGCTTTAGCAGAGGCGCGACTATAGTCGGCGCTTTTTCCGTCGTCGTCGTCGTCGTCCGCATCGTCGTCCGCGTCGTCCGGTTTTTTTGTGAGGCAAATGCGTTAAAGTTATTGTTTTTTTTCACAATATCTCTTTAACCCCTTGCCAGACTTTGATAATATTTCACATCAATGTTTGTCTAGGGATGATTTTTCATTACGCACACCCCCCACATCCAAATTCCGAAGGTCAAGGTTTTGTTCACCGGTTTTGTAACAGGAATGCGTTAAAGTTATTGTTTTTTCACAATATCTCTTTACCCCCTTGCCAGACTTTGATAATATTTCACATCAATGTTTGTCTAGGGATGATGCTTCATTACGCACACCTCCACATCCAAATTCTCAAGGTCAATATCATTTATTTACTTTTAATGTTCACCGGTTTTGTAACAGACATGCGTTAAAGTTATTGTTTTTTTACAATATCTCTTTAACCCCTTGCCACACTTTGATAATATTTCACATCAATGTTTGTCTAGGGATGATGCTTCATTACGCACACCCCCACGTCCAAATTCTGAAGGTCAAGGTCATTTATTTACTTGTAATGTTCACCGATGTTGTAACAGAAATGCGTTAAAGTTATTGTTTTTTCACAATATCTCTTTAACCCCTTGCCAGACTTTGATAATATTTCACATCAATGTTTGTCTATGGATGATGCTTCATTACGCACACCTCCACATCCAAATTCTCAAGGTCAAGGTCATTTATTTACTTGTAATGTTCACGGTCAAATGCCTCGGCAGGCGCGACACCGCTTCCGTGGCGGAATTCTTGTTTGTTTGCTCCCCAGTCATACAGTATCAAGGGCAATGACAGCGGAGATAGGAGCTACCGACTTCTAATTTTCCTGTTTGCTGTCATGATTTTAAATCATCCATCGACTCCTTCATCTCCGATACAAAGCAGACCGGGTGGGATCTGCTCACAGATAATAAACTTCATGCTATGAAACCGACTCGGGGCGAATGGACTCCTGGCGACAGACATGTACGTCGGGATGAAGTTGTCTTTAGTCGATTGCGCATTGGACATAGACGACTAACGCATTCGTATATGCTCAAGGGTGAGCCGCGTCCATGGTGTATTCCATGCCACAGTGCATTTACCGTGCTACATATCCTACTGTACTGTGTCGACTTTGCCGATATTCGACGCAAAAACTTCAATGTTTCTTCACTTGCGGAGTTATTACAGGTGGAGAACATTGCAGGTTTGCTTAGCTTTTTTCATGAAACCAGCTTGTATCCAAAGATCTGATTTTTATCATTGTATACATATTACTCATTCTGTAATTGTATAATTATATACATTTTGTTCATTTATATTGCTCATCATATTCATATTTTTACCATTGTCATCTGATTGCCTACCACATCTAACTTACTATTTTACTATTATTTTTATTCTTCATCTATATTGCTTGGCCCTAAATGATACACTTTTGTGTTGATGGGCCGTTAAGCACCATTCCATTCCATATTTGTTCAGTCGTCCCAAAATAATAATCCCGAGTCCACCATCACTTCATCGTTATATGTCCGGTGAAGGATCACGCATTCGTGCTATCTTTTGTAGGTTCTGCCCACGAAAAGCCATGATGTTTAAGTTCCTGCTGTGTGTATCCTTGGTCGTCTTGGTTACCTGCGAACGGACACCCGAGCAACGTACGTAACCGAGGAGACCCACTTGTGTGTGACGTCCGGTTTCATTTATCTTATATTTACGGGCGGGCATTTGCTCAAAGAACCTTCCATACCCGGCCCGCAGGTGACCCCTGACCTTGACGTGGTCTGCGGGTTTAATCTTGGAATTGCGGTTGCACTAGCTATTGGTGCATGCACATATTACCTTAACACCCCTGAGTGACTCGTAGGTACTCTATGCATTCCCGCACAAAGGTAGGTACACTTGCGTGATTGTGTAGGGGAGCATGGCTGGCCGTTTGACACGGACGTTTTGGAGGAAGGGATCCTGGTGGGTGAGTGTCTTGCTTGGCTGGCAGAACTTCTGGCCAAAATGTCACGCATTACTACAATACACCACTTCGGCCCTGACTTCAAGGCAAACGGGAGGTCCTTGTGTGAGCACGCCCGATGGGATTAATCGGCTTCTGCGGCACCCGGTGCTAGAGTTGCGACTGGAGCATATATATTTTTTTTGCTTTGTTTTGTGATAACATTTCATATAGACGTGAGTACATTATCTTCTTCCCTTTTACATTGTGTGACCAGTCCGCGGCTCTAGTAGGTGTCACGGTTTAGTGCTACACGAGTGAGTTATTTGTCTTGCTCGAGTATATCACTATGTATCCTTGGTAGACGGCCCGCTAGGGCATGAAACAAAACATTTGATGGCATTTTTTTGTTACAAATGGGTACCCATGCTAGTTTATATCTATGATGGGTAAGCTTTCGGATATGGGTGGGTACCCCCTCAAATTTAACCTTTGAAGGTCATTTCAAGGTCATTTAGGGTCAAATCAAGAACAATCACAGGTGTCGTAATGTTTGCCATATACAGGTAGCCATCAGTCATAAAATCAATGTTGAAGATGGCAACAAGTTAAATGCTATTATTTTCAATAATAAAAAATGAAAAATAAAGAATAAAAATCAAAATGGCTGCCAAAATAGTGACACTACATGGAAAACCCGACATTTTCGTGAAAACTAGCTCTGTGTATGTGTTTGTTGCTGAATGTCTTCACAACATCAATGTGTATCATGGTATGACATTTAATAAAATAGCATATTAGATCATTTATTAACTTAAATTCCAAAATGGCCGCCAATAATTACATATGTGAACTTTTCAAATGAATGACTTGTAAATTGTCACGATTTCACTCCAGACTCGAGGATTATCTTTTCAACATTTGTAGTACAAATAAGTGCTCAAAGCGGATTATACCTTTCAAAACTATGCGTCTATATGGGTCTACACTCAAGTTGGACTGTTTGGGGGCAGTTCCAAGGTCATTCATTGGTCAAATCAAGAGAAAAAGCTCGTTTTTTTCTGCATTTTACTATTTGATGGCATCTATAACACATACACAATATGTGAAAATAGTGTCGAGCATGACCTGTTATAAATTGGCCATACTATATATATCAGTAAATCAGCCAGGTAATGTAATAAATATTCAAGATGGCGCCAAGCTGAAATATATGCAATAAAATGTGAAAATTGATCTTGCTACGTAGAATAACCAGTTCTAAATATGTTATTTATGTATTTTATACCATTTATGTATGGTATGATATGTCATTTACTATTATACAAGGACATACCATTTACTAATTTTAAATCAAAGGTGGCTGCCGTTAAACACAAACTCGCAGTGTTCACATGGTTAAATGTTTCATTGTGATATTTCCTGGGATGTACATGTAAAGTGAAATATGTTTTGTTCAAGTTGTGTGAGACAATATGGGTCATTGTGTTTGATCAGTAAATCTGCCCATGAGGTAGTATCCGAGGCTACATTTGATTTTCAAAGAAGCAAACACAGTGAGTAATTTTCACAGCTATAGTTAGAGAAATGTGCATATGGTTGTCAGACCAGAATTGTGAAAAAATCGTTGAATCATTTGCTAATAACAATACATGTAGGTTGTAAATACATTACCATGTGGATTTGCTCAACAATTTACTCTCGTCATGGCTTATACTGTTCGCATGTCGGTTAATTATCATTCATTACACTAATTGTATTGTCCAACAAAAATTAACTTGTGATTAAAATGAAGTCGTGTTCATTTTGCAGAGAATCTTACAATTATATCTCACACAATTATTCCCAACAAAGAACATAGTAATGTTTTCAATATCAAAACAAAGATCATGCTGAATTGCCTGTAAATTACTGCATTGTGATATTCAAGATAATGACTCATTGAAACATATCGATTAACAGCATCACCGTCAATGTTACGTGCTGATGGAGAGTCATTCTTACGTGTAGAACTGGATTGATTCTCGCCTTGAGCATGTAATTCAAGGATTTTGGAGCGTAATACGTTGCCAGTTGTATCATTCGGTGTGATCAAAATAATTTAAATTGATATCTTACATGCATGATTTAGCCTAACTGTTTTGCAGTTTACGTGTACCTAATATTACAGCTTAGTGCTTCATTCCACTACAGCATTCCCTAACATGAACTGTGCATGATAGGCGGAAGCCGTCGCGGCCACTTCATGCATTGAAGAGAAGAAGACAATTTTCGCCGGGCATAGTATGTGTGATATTTATATGACCATCCATGGGAGAATGGCATTGCGTGCATACTGCCTAATAGAGTGACACTTGTTTATGTAATGTACTATCAGATAAAGAAAATAGGTTTTATACTTCGCTATTTACTCTCAAATGTGACCTAATGTCATCATGTGAATGAAACTCCAGACAATTCCGGATACCGCATAGCTCTGACATAGCGGCAACAATCTATCTCTATAGTGTTAAAAAGACTTTTACTAGTAATACACACTGCTAAAATGATCATAAGACTCTGTTATTTCAACTAATCCCAACAAATGAGTTACCATATTTTGACTATTACGATGGATCATTCATCATTCATCACAATCCTGTGCTATTCTGTCCAAGAAACCACACTATACCCAAACACATATCAGTCCTGTATTTTAAAGGTGTCTTGACATTGACTTCTAGGAGAGGTGAACCAATCTGTATATATCTCCAAGTAACACATAAACATTTCTACATATATGTGAATTTATTTGCAATAGTGAATTTGTTGTATTTTACAGTGGCTGGTCAACTACAACTACAAGTACAGTACGTTTATTTGCAGAATGTACCTTCGTAATGCTACATAGCCAAACATGACAACGGGTAAAGCGGTATACAGTCCCCAAAAAAATCGTATACAAAACTGACAAATAAAACAATAACAACGTTTTGTAATGTTGATAATGTTGATAATGCGATGTATTACAGTTGTCAAAGTGGTATTCAGTTATCTGCATACATCTGGAGAATCTAAATCATTCTTATTGAAGAAGATAAATATAAGAGACCACATATGTTTCTTCATTGTTGATTTTGATACAGAAATATTTCATACTTTGTGCTATTTCATTCTATGCTTTCAACAAATCTTATTTATGACTTAAGCCAAATGTCGGTGATTGTCCCTTTTCGAACACTATTATATAGTCGCATTCATCTAGTTCATAATCCATACTATAGATAAGGATCAGAGATGCTGGCCCTTGAGTGTCCGTGATGTGTGCCAATTCTGCATGCGATTTGTGCTGTCACGTTACAATTTGTATAAACTGGAAAGTATTATCCTACTGTTTATTCCATTACACCATGTTGAAATGAAAAATGTTCTATCAAATGGTCATGTTGAATGACTTGATTATCAGCCTGTCCAATGCTTACATGCTTTGCTTTCTTCCAATGGAATAATAGTCCCTACAAATATGCACTATCTAATTATATTGTAACGGAAGCGTCGGAAACAAATTAATATTGGGGAGGCGAATGTCGACCCGAGCGAAACGAAGTGCTAGCGGGGTCCGGGGACATACTCAGATTTTTATTGGAATTGTAGATGCCATTTACTGCATTCTGCTGCATTTAAGAGAATTTTATGTTTGGTCCAATTATTGGGGCGGCGGTCGCCGCCCCTGCCGCCCCACTTCCGACGCCTCTGTGTATATTAGCTACGTTCGGTGTGTGATTAGTTGCGAGCACGCAACGGATAATGTAGCGATCCGTGTTTCTCTTAACCGGATTGCCGACATGGTTTAGACCTCATTTAGATTTTTGGCCTTCTAGTACGTGAGGGGGAATCCTGTCACACCCAATTATATACAATACAATTAGTGCTAATATGATTACTTTTTTTAGATGGAACTAATTGACTATGGTGTGGTATGGACCTGACATCAGGTTCGGTCATTCTAATTTTACGGCTGAGTATACATTTTCTTGATGTAAATAGTTAGTTCTGATTTTGGTATTTACCAACAGTTCATATATTGGTTAAATACGGGATGGACCCCGTTGTTCTGGCCTTAAACGACCTCAGCTGTTGATCAGTTGATAGGCCGTTGCATTCAACACTCAATCATTAGATACTTTACAAGATATAGCAAACGTTTATGATTTGGGAGGGCAGAGAGAGCATATATTAAAATGCTGAAATTAGTGGTAATACATGGTGTGTCCGCTATTTCCGCATACATATGTTATTATATGTTTATCAAGCGTGTAGATGTCAGCCATCTTTGATTTTAAAAGTATGATTAACTCAACTCTATATTTCCACATACCATGTAACAATTAGCGAGGAAACCTCATACAATTTATATTTTGACCTTATCCGACTACAGAAACATTGTTGTTTATTTCAGTTTCCAATATGGCGAATCTTGAATTTGAAGGCCTAGACCAAAATATACGCATTTCAATAAAAAATTTGTACCGAAAACTACCGAAAACTGTAAAAAGACATCTTATTTTTCGTTTTTGTTCGTCGGGTTACAAAGATATTTCATTTTATACTTTTCAAAATTAAGTTGGCGGCCATTTTTAATGTAGCTCCAATTGTCCCAATTTTAAAATATTTTTTGTTAGTTTAATCAATAATACAAACTGAATGATAATATTAGTCACAAATTCCATGAAAATGACATGCTAATGGGAACTCTCTTCATTGTCAGCAACAGGCTAAATGAGAACGTATTTAATACAACATACTGTTTTGGTGGCCATCTTGGATTTACGAGAAGTAACTTCCAGCAAAATGGTATCAGTGTGTTTGTAAACAATGTCTCTATCGAATAATATACTTATTATCAGTATCGCTATTGAAATGGTTTAAATATCAACAAAGATATGACGTACAACATGATATTTTCTTGTTTCTTAGGCAAATTGGCGGCCATCTTGAATTTCCGACATGATTTTTCCTCAATAGTTCGGCATTTTCAGAATCCCTATTTATATAGCTACCCAAATAGTTTATCAGCAGACAGATATCAATGCTGTTATAAATCATATACGTGCATTTATACACCCATGTCAATGCGAGATTTGGGGTCAATATGACCTCTAAGACCTCAAAAATGACACATAAAGGTCAAATCTGCGGGGGTACCCACCACCCCTATCCAATAGCTTACATATCATAGAAGTCGATTAGCATGGGTACCCATTTGTAACGAAATATACCATCAAAACTTTATTGTAGGCCTTTTATTGGCCTTGGCGGGCCGTCTATGGTATGCAGTGCGGAGACCCACGCCATTAGCACATCCCCTTGTAGGGCTCCGGGGAGGGTGGCGAACATAGTGATGAATATACCGGCCTACTGATATGCAACAAAAGACCACTTCCCAATTATCGATAAAGCCAATCGATTCCTGGTGGTTCATGCACCTGATTAAGACAAACCCCTCAGCAACTTGTCCGTCTTTTTATTGTCAAAGATTCTGAATAATATGGCAGGAGAACCAAATAATTTGAAGCGTGTGCGCTCTGGCTTCTCATAGCAAGATCCATGCATAGACTTTACTTATCTGTAGCGAATTCTTGAACACTCCTGTTTACATTCAGCCACATAAATCATTGAACAGTTGCAAGGGGGTTGTCCGATCACCGGCGTTTGCTCATGTAAGTGAGCAAGAAGTGATGGAACAACTCAAACCACAAGGAGTTGCTGATGCTCGGAGGATTATTAGAAAAGTGAACGGACAAGTAGTCCCTACTAATACCTTCGTTCTGACTTTCAACCAGACCGAACTACCGAAACAATTTAAACTTACCAGATGGTTACACGTCACAGTAGACCAATACCTACCAAACCCGTTGCGCTGTTACAACTGTCAACTGTACGGCCACCACAAATACAGATGCAAGAATGAGCTTGCATGTGCACGCTGTGGCATTACCAAGCACAGCAGTGACAACTGTGTGGAGGCCGAACATTGTGTCAACTGTGGCGGTAACCATTCGACATATTCGAAAGACTGCCCGAAGTGGAAGATCGAGAAGGAGATAGTTCGCGTAGATACACGCAACATATTTTTCCCTGATGCCAGGAATATTGTTGAAATGCCAACAACAACTATCCCTGGCTTCTCTTACGCTTCGGCTGTAGTCTCCCGCAAACCCAGTAGATCAACTTGCACCCAAATGGACGTTTCTTGGAAACCAGCTGAACAACCAACAATAACGTAGCCCTATAATCCGCCACACGACAAGCCTTCCACATCTAACTCACCGTCTTCACAGACACACTGTCACCGAGGCCGGAGCCGAAAGGCATCAACCGCGAAACCTACTTGGGAAGGCAATACCTCAAAGGCCTCGCCTTCAAAAAGCTATAAAGTTCTGGCTAAACAAAATACCTCGAAACAGATGACGGTCGTGTCTCCTGTGCGATCACGGCAAGGGCAGGATGACAGGTCGGCCTCTCCACTACCACCCTGGGATAGACCCACTGCCATGGAGTTGATCCTGTCAAACCGCATAGGAAAGGGCCTGATAACTGGATCGCAGAAGGGGGCAGACGGCCCCATCCCACTTCAGAACAGGTTTGAGTCGTTGGACTCCATGGAGACCGAAGTCTCATGACACTCCAACTCGCAAACCTGTTGCACCCCGCAAGCCCATACTTCCACCGACATAAACATGGATAGTATTATCCAATGGAAATGTCGAGGAATTAAAGCAAATCGTGATGAATTAACAATAATATTAACCCAACACAACCCCATTGCTGTTTGTCTTCAGGAAACATTCCTGAATGTTGACGATACATTTTCTTTTAAATGACATGCATTATACAGTAAGTGTTCAGATAACACTGAACGTGCATCTGGTGGGGTCTCCATCCTCGTTAATTTGAGCACCCCACACGAGCCGGCTCATCTGGTTCTACACCATTTGCGAATACCACTATACCGGTCTGTATTGTTGAAAGTGTTTAATCGCCCCTATTTCTGGCTTGTGAATCTCTAGATTTGTTTACAGTATTGTTTGCCCTAGTTTCTCGACCAATGAAAGCACAGCATTTCGTCTCAATTAAATGATACTCTTTTGTGTTTATGGGCCGTTCAGCACCATTCCATTCCATTCGTCTCGATTAATCGCATAGTATGACTCTTTCACCAATGTCTATTAAATTAATTGTTCTAAATAGTAAAACACGATTTAGAACTGTGGATGGTGGTCGGGCGAACGAGACTGCGTAAATTAACTGTAGAGGTTCCTCCTTATCACGATTTGCCTGATTTGGCCCTCAGGTACGTTTTTATCTGTGTCTCTTTTGTTACCTGGGAATTGAATTGGGTTATTGCCCATCATAAAAGTAGTAATATTATTACTGACCCTACTGCTTTTGGGAGGGGCCAAGTGAATCTTATGTGACGAGGACCTGGCATCAGATCCGGATTATCCTGATTTCAGGGCTGAATATATAGTTTTGTTATTGTAAATATTCAGTTCTGATTTTGGGATTTTCCCCCCATTTGTACATGTACTTGAACATGTACATGTACTTGTACAGGTAAAATATTGGATTTAGTACTAAACCCATTGACCCGGCCTTAAATGACCTTAGCTGTTGATAGGCCGTTAAAACCCAACAAACAAACAAACAAAACTATTTAGAACTGATGTTACTCCTTGTACCGAATCAGACTTTCAGTTCAAAGGACGCCTTATTACCAACTCGGACTTTCAGTTCAAATGACGCCTCATTACCAACTCGGACTTTCAGTTAAAGGGACGCCTCATTACCAACTCTGTCTTTCAGTTCAAGGGACGCCTCACTACCAACTCATACTTTCAGTTCAAGGGACGCTTTATTGCCAACTCGGGATTTTCAATTCATGGGGCACCTCATTACAAACTGGGGACTTTCAGTTCAAGGGACGCCTTACTACCAACTCGGATTTTTAATTCAAGGGACGCCTCATTACCAACTCGGACTTTCAGTTCAAGGGACGCCTCATTACCAATTCTGACTTTCAGTTCAAGGGAGGCCTCATTACCAATTCTGACTTTCAGTTCAAGGGACGCCTCATTACCAATTCTGACTTTCAGTTCAATGGACGTCTCATTACCAACTCGGACTTTCAGTTCAAGGGACAGCAAACTCCGACTTTCAGTTAAAGGGACGCCTCATTACTTAACTCGGACTTTCAGTTCAAGGAACGCCTCACTACCAACTCGTACTTTCAGTTCAAGGAACGCTTCATTGTCAACTCGGGACTTTCAGTTCATGGGACACCTCATTAACAACTCATACTTTCAGTCAAGGGGCGCCTCATTACAAACTCGGAACGTTCAGTTCAAGGGACGCCTCATTACCAACTCGGGACTTTCAGTTCAAGGGACGCCTCTTTACCATCTCGGACTTTCAGTTCAAGGGAGGCCTCATTACCAACTCGTACTTTCAGTTCAAGGGGCACCTCATTGCCAACTCGGGACTTTCAGTTCACGGGACGCCTCATTACCAACTCGGGACTTTCAGTTCATGGGACGTCTCAATACCAACTCTGACATTCAGTTCAAGGGACGCCTCATTACCGACTCGGACTTTCAGTTCAATGGACGTCTCATTGCCAACTCTGACGTTCAGTTCAAGGGACGCCTCATTACCAACTCGGGACTTTCAGTTCAATGGACGCCTCATTACCAACTCGTACTTTCAGTTCAAGGGGCACCTCATTGCCAACTCAGGACTTTCAGTTCATGGGACGCCTCATTACCAACTCGGGACTTTCAGTTCATGGGACGCCTCATTACCAACTCGGGACTTTCTGTTCATATGACGCCTCATTACCTACTCGGGACTTTCAGTTCATGGGACGCCTCATTACCTAATCGGGACTTTCTGTTCAAGGGAAGCCTCATTACCAGCTCGGACTTTTTGTTCAAGGGACGCCTCATTACCAACTCGGGACTTTCAGTTCAATGGACGCCTCATTACCAACTCGAGATTTTCGGTGTAAGAGACGCCTCATTGCCAACTCTGACTTTCAGTTCAAGGGACGCCTCATTGCCAACTCGGACTTTCAGTTCAATGGACGTCTCATTACCAACTCTGACTTTCAGTTCAAGGGACGTCTCATTGCCAACTCTGACTTTCAGTTCAAGGGACGCCTCATTACCAACTCGGACTTTCAGTTCAATGGACGTCTCATTGCCAACTCTGACGTACAGTTCAAGGGACGCCTCATTACCAACTCGGGACTTTCAGTTCAATGGACGCCTCATTACCAACTCGGGACTTTCAGTTCAAGGGACACCTCATTACCAACTGGAGACTTTCAGTGTAAGGGACGCCTCATTACCAATTCTGACTCGGACTTTCAGTTCAAGGGACGCCTCATTATCAATTCGGACTTTCAGTTCAAAGGACGCCTCATTACCAACTCGGACTTTCAGTTCAAGCGGCGCCTCATTACCAACTCGGACTTTCAGAGAAGCGGCGCCTCATTACCAACTCTTACTTACATTTCAAGCGACGCCTCATTACCAACTCTGACTTTCAGTCAAGCGGTGCCTCATTACCAACTGTGGACTTTTATTTCAAGCGGCGGCTCAATACCAACTCGGACTTCCAGTCAATGGACGCCTCGTTACCAACTCGGAACTTTCATTTCAAGCGGCGCCTCATTACCAACTCGGGACTTTCATTTCAAGCGGCGCCTCATTACCAACTCTGGACTTTCATTTCAAGCGGCGCCTAATTACCAACTTGGACTTTCAGTTCAAGCGGCGTCTCATTACCAACTCGGAGTTTCAGTTCAAGTTCAAGCGGCGCCTCGTTGCCAACTCGGAGTTTCAGTTCAAGGGACGTCTCATTACCTACTCGAACTTTCAGTTCAAGCGGCGCCTCATTACCAACTCGGACTTTCAGTTCAAGCGGCGCCTAGTTACCAACTCGGAGTTTCAGTTAAAGGGACGCCTCATTACCAACTCTGGACTTTCAGTTCAAGGAACGCCTGATTACCGACTCGGACTTTCAGTTGAAGCGGCAGGTGGGTGGTTCGTCGGGCGAACGCGATGGTGTAAATTAAAGTTAGGGGTTCCTCCTTATTATAGGAATCACGATTTGCCTGGTTTAGCCCTCCGGTACGTTTTTATCTTTGACTCTTTTGTTACCTGGGAGTTGAATTGGGTTATTGCCCATTATAAAAGTAGTTAGATTATTACTGAACCTACTGTATTTGGGAGGGGGCCAAGTGATTCTGGTGTGGCGAGGACCTGGCATCAGATAGGACGCCTCATTACCTACTCGGGACTTTCAATCATGGGACGCCTCATTACCAATTCGAGACTTTCAGTGTAAGAGACGCCTCATTGCCAACTCTGACTTTCAGTTCAAGGGACGCCTCATTACCAACTCGGACTTTCAGTTCAATGGACGTCTCATTGCCAACTCTGACTTTCAGTTTAAGGGACGTCTCATTGCCAATTCTGACTTTCAGTTCTAGGGACGCCTCATTACCGACTCGGACTTTCAGTTCAATGGACGTCTCATTGCCAACTCTGACTTTCAGTTCAATGGACGCCTCATTACCAACTCGGACTTTCAGTTCAATGGACGTCTCATTGCCAACTCTGACTTTCAGTTTAAGGGACGTCTCATTGCCAACTCGGACTTTCAGTTCAAGGGACGCCTCATTACCGACTCGGACTTTCAGTTCAAGGGACGCCTCATTACCGAATCGGACTTTCAGTTCAATGGACGTCTCATTGCCAACTCTGACTTTCAGTTGAAGGGACGCCTCATTACCAACTCGGACTTTCAGTTCAATGGACGTCTCATTGCCAACTCTGACTTTCAGTTTAAGGGACGTCTCATTGCCAACTCTGACGTTCAGTTCAAGGGACGCCTCATTACCGACTCGGACTTTCAGTTCAATGGACGTCTCATTGCCAACTCTGACTTTCAGTTGAAGGGACGCCTCATTAGCAACTCGTACTTTCAGTTCAATGGACGTCTCATTGCCAACTCTGACTTTCAGTTCAAGGGACGCCTCATTACCGACTCGGACTTTCAGTTCAAAGGACGTCTCATTGCCAACTCTGACTTTCAGTTGAAGGGACGCCTCATTACCAACTCGTACTTTCAGTTCAATGGACGTCTCATTGCCAACTCTGACTTTCAGTTCAATGGACGTCTCATTGCCAACTTTGACTTTCAATTCAAGGGACGTCTCATTACCAACTCGGACTTTCAGTTCAATGGACGTCTCATTGCTAACTCTGACTTTCAGTTTAAGGGACGTCTCATTACCAACTCTGACTTTCAGTTCAAGGGACGCCTCATTACCGACTCGGACTTTCAGTTCAATGGACGTCTCATTGCCAACTCTGACTTTCAGTTGAAGGGACGCCTCATTACCAACTCGTACTTTCAGTTCAATGGACGTCTCATTGCCAACTCTGACTTTCAGTTCAAGGGACGTCTCATTACCAACTCGGACTTTCAGTTCAATGGACGTCTCATTGCTAACTCTGACTTTCAGTTTAAGGGACGTCTCATTACCAACTCTGACTTTCAGTTCAAGGGACGCCTCATTACCGACTCGGACTTTCAGTTCAATGGACGTCTCATTGCCAACTCTGACTTTCAGTTGAAGGGACGCCTCATTACCAACTCGTACTTTCAGTTCAATGGACGTCTCATTGCCAACTCTGACTTTCAGTTCAATGGACGTCTCATTGCTAACTCTGACTTTCAGTTTAAGGGACGTCTCATTACCAAGTCTGACTTTCAGTTCAATGGACGTCTCATTGCCAACTCTGACTTTCAGTTCAATGGACGTCTCATTGCCAACTCTGACTTTCAGTTGAAGGGACACCTCATTACCAACTCGTACTTTCAGTTCAATGGACGTCTCATTGCCAACTCTGACATTCAGCTTAAGGGACGTCTCATTGCCAACTCTGACTTTCAGTTTAAGGGACGTCTCATTGCCAACTCGGACTTTCAGTTCAATGGACGCCTCATCACCAACTCGGGACCTTCAGTTCAATGAACGCCCCATTACCAGCTCGAGACTCAGTGTAAGGGACGCCTCATTACCAATTCTGACTTTCAGTTGAAGCGGCGCCTCATTACCAACTCGGACTTTCAGTTCAAGGGACGCCTCATTATAAATTCGGACTTTCAGTTCAAGGGACGGCTCATTACTAACTCGGACTTTCAGTTCAAGCGGCACCTCATTACCAACTCGGACTTTCAGTCAAGCGGCGCCTCATTACCAACTCGCACTTACATTTCAAGCGGCGCCTCATTATCAATTCGGACTTTCAGTCAAGCGGCGCCTCATTACCAACTCGGACTTCCATTTCAAGCGACGCCTCATTACCAACTCGGACTTTCAGTCAAGCGGCGCCCGGGACTCTCAGTTCAATGGACGCCCCATTACCAACTCGAGACTCAGTGTAAGGGACGCCTCATTACCAATTCTGACTTTCAGTTGAAGCGGCGCCTCATTACCAACTCGGACTTTCAGTTCAAGGGACGCCTCATTATAAATTCGGACTTTCAGTTCAAGGGACGCCTCATTACAAACTCGGACTTTCAGTCAAGCGGCGCCTCATTACCAACTCGGGACTTTCATTTCAAGCGGCGCCTCATTATCAATTCGGACTTTCAGTCAAGCGGCGCCTCATTACCAACTCGGACTTCCATTCCAAGCGACGCCTCATTACCAACTCGGACTTTCAGTCAAGCGGCGCCTCATTACCAACTCGTGACTTTCATTTCAAGCGGCGCCTCATTACCAACTCGGACTTTCAGTGAATGGACGCCTCGTTACCAACTCGGAACTTTCAATTCAAACGGCGCCTCATTACCAACTCAGGACTTTCATTCAAAGCGGCGCCTCATTACCAACTCGGGACTTTCATTTCAAGCGGCGCCTAATTACCAACTTGGACTTTCAGTTCAAGCGGCGCCTTGTTACCAACTCGGAGTTTCAGTTCAAGGGACGCCTGATTACCAACTTGGACTTTCAGTTCAAGGGACGCCTGATTACTGACTCGGACTTTCATTTGAAGCGGCGGGTGGGTGGTTGGTCGGGTGAAAGCGATGGTGTAAATTAAAGGTAGAGGTTCCTCCTTATTATAGGAATCACGATTTGCCTGGTTTAGCCCTTTGGTATGTTTTTATCTTTGGCTCTTTTGTTAACTGGGAGTTTAATTGGGTTATTGCCCATTATAAAACTAGTAAGATTATTACTGAACCTACTGCTTTTGGGAGGGGGCCAAGTGATTCTGGTGTGGCGAGGACCTGCCATCAGATCAGGATTATTCTGATTTCAGGGCTGAATATTTTTGTTTTTTTTGTAAATATTCAGTTCTGATTTTGGGATTTTTCCCCCATTTGTACATGTACTTGAACATGTACATGTACTTGTACAGGTAATATATGGGATTTAGTACTAAACCCATTGACCCGGCCTTAAATGACCTTAGCTGTTGATAGGCCGTTAAACTCCAACAAACAAAACAGAAACAAACAGTTTAAGCAGCGCCTGATTATCAACTGGCAGTTTCAGTTCAAGGGACGCCTCATTATCAATTCGGACTTTCAGTTCAAGAGACGCCTCATTATCAATTCGGACTTTCGGTTAAAGGGACGCCTCATTATCAACTCGGACTTTCATTTCAATGGACGGCCTTTGTGCCGAATCGGACATTCAGTAAACTTTTCCCAGCAGAACTTCGGGCCCATTTGCTTGCATGTCACGAGCGGATTATGAGCTAGACTGGCCATAACTCGCACCACATTTCTCAAATCACATTCATACTGAACCGAAACAAAAACTCGGTAACACTGGTGGATGCATCCCTCGATAACTTTAACGTAAATTGATATTAAACTTGACCACATGTTCTATAATTTCAGAGAAACGGGACGCTTCTTGTTCGATCGGCGGGGATATCGGATGTGCCGCGATTTGTGTTGGTCAAGGTCACCTGGCTGGTCACTGTGAAGATGGCGACGTGTGCGATTGTCATGAAGGCTTTAACGACTTACTATCTGTTTTGTTTGGGAAGAAGTGAATGGTAGGTAACCATTGTAGCGTCCAAGATATAGTTGAGATAATGATGACTAATACAGATGCATTGGAGACAAGACATGTACCTAAGAATATGTGCGATATCTCATGAAAAATATTAACCAAATTTACAATCTTTTCCATAAATGACGTCGATATTTTACGAAATGTGCGATGCAATATGAACATTTCGTCAACTTTCGGCGTCGTGTATAGAAAATAATACAGTTTCTGTAAATATTTTCATGAAAAGTCGCACAACTTCTGATGTACATCACATGGATTATCTCATTTACTAGTGCTTTAACTTCATCTGTCTGGTGTACATGTATCATAATGTGGCGAAATTGGATAACTTGTACTGGAATATTTCCCATGCCTGTCTATTAGTTGGTTTCTGTGTAGTGTATATCTTGGACAGGAGCAGAAGTAGTGAGTGGCATCTTCAACTTGTCCACAGATACAATTTGGTTATTCAACAATATTTTTGCTATTAGTTCATAGTTAAGAGCACTGCATTTCTTTTACCGGAGTCGTGTATGTATTACTTGGATATGCCGTTAATCATTGTAATAATAACTTGGAACCTTATATGTGATTGTTTTTATTTTGGTTTTAATACAACTAAGTGACGGAGCATTCCGTGTGTTGTCTGGCATAGAGTTCCAGTCTCGGACTGAAGAGGGAAGACATGAGTTATAATAGAGAGTTGTTCTGGATCGTATGGTCTGTAGGTTGTCAGCTTTTCTTAAATTGTAAGGATTAGTGTCTGTTTCAGGCTGTATGATATATACAAGATAATTAGGTGAAATGCCGTTTTTCATTCTGTAAAAAAGCGACAATTTATGTGAATGTCGTCTATTTTCTAATGTTTCCCAGCAAATTTCAGCAAAAATAAATCCATTTAAATTATCCGAGTCCTGTTTAGAAAGGTGTTACTGTAAATCAGGCATCCGACCATTCTGAGACATGTGTGAGTGCTATGCGATCATGAACAGGCATTGTCACCTGACATAAATGACCAAGAACCCATCAAAATATGATCACAGATGTTTTCTTGGTGTCTGGTTTAGAGAGGTTGCATTGTGTAACCATTACAACAGCGTTTACTCTTTACTCATGCATATGCAGAGCTTCAGATAAGTTGTGTGTCTAATATAGGAATGAATGGCCTTTTTGTGGAATTTATCGGGGTATAAACTTGGAAAAGTCGCGGGAATACTGGACGAAGGCCGGAAGGCCTCGTCCAGTATTCCCGCGACTTTTCCAAGTTTATATCCCCGATAAATTCAACAAAAAGGCCATTCATTCCTTATAATTCCAGCATTTGAAATAAATTCATCAAGAAAATGTGTTTATTTTCCGTTTTCTTACGAATTATTTAACTGCGTCTCACGGTTACGGAAAGTAGTTCGGCATGGGAGTATACTGGGATATAAATTTTGGACAGAGACTTGCTACGGACCAATCAAATGTTAGGGAATTGTGTAAATATATTTGTGCTGGAATTATATAGTATTATACGCCATGATTTCAAATTCAATGCGTATTTTACCTTTATAAATGCATTATTGATTTTTTTCCTTGTTAAATTGGGAACACATGATAAGAAAATAAAACAAATTTAAACATTCACTTATTTGAGTTTCGTTTTGTAGCTCAACTGAGTAAAATTTCAACGTTATTAAAGTATTTTCACAACTCAATTTGAAAATCAATGCGTAGTTTCACATTGCTGTGAAAGTCATTTTCTCCCACTTTTGATAACCAATGCGTATTCGGCTAAAATATATGCGTAAATAAGCCAATAAGTACCTTGTCTGGAGCTCTGTTTATGCGACCTAGGATGTCTAGTATACCTGCTATGGCTCTTGGATGGAGTTTATGACAAAACGTTTCTATTTGCAATTAAAGGCACATGCCCACTCAGTAGGCACAACATGTTCTTATTATCAGAGACATCATCTTATACATTTTCTGGCAAAATGAACATTCATTCACCATTACCCCACGTATTGATTGGCATTATTATACATTTTATATCAGACGTAAATTTCCACACTGATATCAGGGGCGATAGCCCGTGTTTCGTTAAAATGTTAACGGACATTATTATTTATTCTCCGTATTTATTTTTTGATGTGCAATGACCATACGTTATAATCTGTCGAAATATTTTTGTTTCAGGTGACGTATTTTAATTATTAAAAAATACCATGCCTCATTTGCATATGAAAATAGCCTAATACCACCACGAGTCACTATCAGTAAAATAAATATTACTAAATGATTACATCTGTATAGCAGGCACTCGTAATATTTTAGAACTGGTGTTACAAGTATACACTTAAGTACTTCCTATAAAGATCAGTTTGAGTGGGCATGTACCTTTAACCCTCTCAACCCTGCAGACCTCTAGCACAATGTTTGCAAATGGTCTAGATCCAGAATCAATAACCCCTTATCACCAATAGATTAGTCTGAAACATAACATGGGTGTGTCCACTCCTGTGGAAAGGGGTAATACCAGCCTGTTAAAACTGTAACGAACATATCGACGCTTTAGTGTTTGTTTCCCTTGCAGAATGACGGCAACAACATGTAGCGGACACAATATTGATCAACTCGTACTCTATCGACTCGACAGTGCATGCTCGAGAATGCTCTACAAGACATCGTTCACGATTTCACTGCTTTTAACTATAGTATTAGCATTCTGAACTTCTTACGTGTATATGTCCGCTACTAGTTCAATCGGGAGAAACAAAGATCATTTGCAAATAAAATATATATGCTTGTATTCTTAATTGTTCCTTGTGGGTAGCTTACAGACATGTACGCCGGGATGAAGTTGTCCTTAGTCGATTGCGCATTGGACAAACACGGCTAACGCATTCGTATATGTTCAAGGGTGAGCCGCGCCCATGATGTATTCCATGCCACAGTGCATTTACCGTGCATCACATCCTACTGGACCGTATCGACTTTGCTGATATTCGACGCAAACACTTCAATGTTACTTCACTTGCGGAGTTATTCCAGGTGGAGAACATTGAAGGTTTGCTTAGCTTTCTTCATGAGACCAACTTGTATCGGAAGATCTGATTTGTATCATTGTATACATATTTCTCATTCTATAATTTTATAATTCTATACATGTTGTTCATTTATATTGTTCATCATATAACTATTGTTACCATGATCATATGATTCCTACCACATCTAATATACTATTTTACTATTATTGTTATCCTTCATCTACATTGCTTGGCCCTAAATGATACTCTTTTGTGTTGATTGGCCGTTAAGCACCATCATATTTAACTTTCGCGGCCACCTTACCTGTAGAAAGTCTGCATCAGTAGCGGTGATTTTTATATAGAATTATATAGAAGACTATTACCTTTTCTTACGTAACTT
The DNA here is from genome assembly GCA_029237695.1 of Conchocele bisecta. Lineage (NCBI taxonomy): Eukaryota > Metazoa > Mollusca > Bivalvia > Lucinida > Thyasiridae > Conchocele > Conchocele bisecta. The sequence continues at coordinate 103,499,367 of CM055271.1, forward strand.
TCAAACTACACAACCGATTGAAAAATCACAAGTCGCATTTTAAACTTCAATTATTGTACTTTATGATGATATTTCGATCGTGTTTTTAAATTAAAAACATTTTGATCCCTTTTAGCTTTAAACGTAGTTGGTAGTTTTTATATGATTATAGCAAATTGTGATTTTTCTTCTCGCTTTTTGTTGGGAAAATTGCAAAATCTCTTTTTACAAGAATAGTTACAAACAAATCACAGGTAGTTTCAATTAGCTCATTAATTTTTATTGTCTCGCCCGCGAAAGCGGAAAGCGAGACATAGGTTTTGCTTTTCCGGAGTCGCCGTCGGCGGCGGCGTCGTCGGCGGCGGCGCCGACGGCGTCGTCGGCGGCGGCGTCATCATCATTCAATGTTAAGTTTTCGTGTTACGGTCATTACTTCAACACCTTATCAACTACAGTCATCAAACTTTATACATCCCTTTACTATGATATGTAGATGAATATAGGACTATTAAATTTCTCAGGCCCCATGGTCAAGGTCAAGGCGGAACAAGGTGAGAAGTTTGATTCAGCGGAATTCTTGTATCCATTGATATACAAATTATGTTTGTAAGTTAATATTATATTGGTCCTTTTTAGATAATAAAAATGACACCATCTGTTTTCATTTTTCAATTAGCGTATCACGGAAATCTTCGGCAATTTCCGTGATATTCGTTGAAACGGGCACCTGCTTGCGGTCACTCTAAAAGCTTATATGTTGCCCGAGGCATGACCGTGTTGTCAGTAAAAATATTAGTGAACAAAGTAACCAACATTTTCTAATGATTTGTAATTTCAGCATATACCTTGTCTGATTTGATTATCTCGATAATTGCAACTTGCAATACTTAATATACATGATATAATTTCATCTTTATTTGATTTGGCTTGAAATAATTAATGCAATTCCCTTTTTACATGTGCGCAGGAATTATAAGTGTTAGTCAGACTACGTTAGTTTAAAATATTATGAACAATCAGAGCGCCTGTGATGGCTTCAGTTTATGCAAATTGTAGCGTGTAGGAATCTAACTTGACAACGTCATTTCGCGCACCTGAATCGATACAATACACGAAAACCAAGATGGCTGACATCACTACAGACACAACAAAACCGGGGAAAGGCGTTAAATTTGGATAAAAAGCCATACTTAAAGTTTAAGTTAAACACGCAAGTTTATTTAACACATGTTTTATTTGCCGACCATGTCACTGATTATTGTTAATTCCACAAAACGTTTGATTTGAATTGGCAATTGACTTGCCATCATGTGTGTGTACAGGTAGAATATTTTTTAACTACATATACCTAGCACAAGTTACAAGCAATTCACAAGGTATTCACAATGAATTGTGAAACAAATGAAACAATGCAGCGATGTTTACCAGATATCTACTTTTGCAAGAGACGCGTTATGGATATTCTCGCTTACAATGGATAAATATTGGCAATATCAAACACTTTAAACATGCAAGGACCCTGTTCACAGTGCCACTTGTTGTGATAGCAATGTGATAGCAATGTGATAAGGTAATGCAATGTCTGTAGTCACAGTAACTTACGAATGACAGTGTCGTGACAAAGCTCGTACTCTCTGTAAGACGTGGTTCTAAGTCGTAAGACGTCGATGTGTAACGTTCGGAGTTCAGGTAGCAAGAGAGCTTGGACATTCCTCGTGGTATCGCTGGTAGCAACGGGGCCTTTGATTTGGCTGTTGGGCTTGGGTAAAGAAAGCTGATTTATGAGTAGTGGAATCGGTCAAGCATGTAAAGTGAATTAATAGTGGATAGGTAAACGGATGCAGTGCACCGATAATCGCTACAATATCAGGTAGGGATATTTATGAAATCAAATTGAAAAATTTGTATTTCAAGTTAGAGTTTTATGAATAAATATACCTACCTGATATTACAGGTTACCAACCCACCTACCCCATTGGCGGAAGTGAAAGTTGTTTATCGCGATGCTTTGTGGGAAGTTATTTTTTTTTACTTCCGGTTGGGAGCTAGTTAAAACCTCTGCCGAATAGAAATCCATCAGTAAATGTCAGGTAGGTATATATATATATATTTTTTTTATTATATTTTTTTTAATTTGACACAAAAACATGTACAACAAGACATATTACTAGTAACATGCATGTGCATAATTACATTCAATTCCATATGTGTACATTACTGAGTAAATATATATTACACATGTAATTACCTGTTTGTATATGTATATGTTTGAAAAACATTTATAAAGTAAAGACAAAAAATACAAACAAAAGTTATCAATTAAAAATAGAGAGAAAAAACAAATAGAGTAATTAAAAAAACAAATACACTCATACAAAAATAAAATAGTTTAATTATATAAGTACGATAAGTACGAGCAGCATGATCATGTGTTTGCATTATTTTTGTGTTCGCTTAAATAGTTTAAGTACATGTAGGTATATTTATTCATAAAACTCTAAATTGAAATACAACATTTTCCAATTTTACCCGAGCTTCACGTTTCGGACGACGACGCGGACGCAGACACTACAAAAATAAGATGGTGCTCAAATAAATGACGATTTTAAGACACATTTATTATATTCATAGGGCGGACATCTGATATTGGATTTACTATCCTTAAATTGAAATTCACCAGTAAATTAATGTGAGATAGATTCCTTGCTATCGAAAACATGGCTGTATAAATCAAAAACAAAGTGTCCATGTGACTTACAATGTATTAAGTTAGTCATTCCTTATTTTGTTATTTGACCTAATGTATATATTTATTATGTCAGTTGTGAACAATTCTACATACATGTACCTGCAAATTGGCAACCGGCAGCTTTCGTGTCCATTGAACTTGTATATTAGCTTTGCAGTACTCGACATTTCTAGGTTCACCATTTGGCTACAAGATTAAAATGCGTCAACTTTCGACGTTATTTACAGAAAATATCACATGGTTTGTCTCATATAAACTACGTCACTAATTGATATCGTTATTCTAATGCACCTTAATGAAATTGTCGAACTCTGATTGGCTGATTCATCACTTATCTGCAAGGCAATCCACGATCTACAAGTAGGTAGCATGTCATGTGATCACATTTACATTTAGAAGACGAGAGCCCTCCCAACTCTGTATCCACTCAACAGCTGTTACCTGTCCAGCATCAAGGTCATGTGGTGCCCTGTCACAACACTGGCTACTTTAAGTACTTCCACAATCACCAGCAAAGGGTGGAAAATTACATCCTTGTACCGCCTACGACCCCAGCCGTTTACCAACATCCATCGCCATATAATTTCCAAAAGCTCGACAAGCAGGCATCAGCGATGTCGGCCATTTGTTTGTAACTTTTAATGGGAATTCCCAGCAATGTAGATCATTGGTCAGTTATTCTAATATTCAAGGTAGTGTTGAACCATAGATAAAATGATCATTGGTGGATGATAAAGAATATATAGATGAAATATAAGTTTGTAAATGGTAACACAATTCTTCATTAGTTTACGTATTTGTTTTGCACTGTTTGTTTTCGTGTATTATGTTTATGACAGTTGTCACGGTTGCAGACAATGTTGTTATATTTTCCTCAAATGGCGTCAAAAGTCGACAAAATGTTCAGTGTACATGATCATGTACTCTAAAAAATTTGTCAACTTTTGAATTTATTTATGAAAAATGTCGTAAATTTTGTAAACGAATTTAATGAAATTACGCAGATGCTCGAAGGTACAAAATCACATTACGTGTCTCATATGAGACAAGCCAAGTGATTTTGAACCTAATAGGATATGTGATGTTTAATGAAAATGTTTACAGAAACTGTGATAATGTCGGTAAACGACAACAAAAGCAAATGGGGAATTCGATCCTGCATATGCTCACAACATTTCGTAAACATTCGACGTCATTTGGCGAACACAGCTTAACGTCTGTAACGAAAATGCATAAGTTATTGCACAGTTCCTTGTGTGTGGCTGAGACAGGAGAAATGGGGCTTATTGGTTTTGCGACCAGTGTATATCCAGATCAGCCTGTGAATCCGCACATTCTGATCCGTATCATCTGATTGCCTACCACATATAACATACTATTTTACTATTCTTTTTATTCTTCATCTACATTGCTTGGCCCTAAATGACACTCTTTTGTGTTGATGGGCCGTTAAGCACCATTCCTTTCCATTCCATCAATAAAACACCTCAATCCTGTCATGCTTCTAAAGAGCAATATAGGCCATCATCAAGCTACCGGAGTATGTAATTAATTTGATCAGGAGCTACTCTGGTCACAAATCCGATAAGCCCCATTTCTCCAGTGACAGCTACACATTAGGTAAAACATAGGAGCCCCGCAGGGGACGTAGATTTTTTAATTTTTTTTATTAATTCGTTCCCACGAAATAACAATTCGTTCCCTCAATTTAACAATTCGTTCCCACAAATTAGCAAGTCGTTCCCATGAATTAACAATTCGTTCCTTCAATTTAACAATTCGTTCCCACAATATAACAATTCGCTATATCATGGGAACGAATTTTTAATTCGAGGGAACGAATTTTTAATTCGAGGGAACGAATTGTTAAATTGAGGGAACGAATTGTCATTTCGAGGGAACGAATTGTTATATTGTGGGAACGAATTGTTAATTCGAGGGAACGAATTGTTAAATTGGGGGAACGAATTGTCATTTCGTGGGAATTAATTAATAAAACATAAACAAAAATCCATGCCCCTTGCGGGTCTCCGTAAAAACATCACGTGCCTTGCCTATTTATATCGTGTATATTGTATTCTGATAAGCTGCTGTTATTGTATATCGAGTTGTATTGTTGACATTGTTTTTTGTGATTTTTAATTGCTTTAGCTTGTTACTGTATACTATGCGGGGCATGGAGTTGCTATATTGGCCATCTTGGTGTATGCAATCCATCAGTAACTTTTACATCTTGTGGCGTTTGACACATACCACAAATAATTGGACATACCCATACATATTACTTTTAGGGGAAGGGGCCAAGTGGCTTTGGTGTTGTATGGACCTGGAACCAGGTCGGGTTATTCTAATGGCATGGCTGGATACACCTTTTTTTCGATGTAAGTATTCCGTTCTGATTTTGGGCTTTTCGGGATCGAACAAGTTAACCAGGCCTTGTAGTCTATGATACAATTTGCATATAGGCCCTAATTAAGGTTTTGGTTGCACCCCCCCTCTGCCCTTAGTTTTTTTGCATCATCTTCAAGGAAAATATGTCTACTATCAGAATCTGCTTGTTGCCAGCGAAAAAAAGTGTCCAAAATGGGTGGCAACAAGCTATTTATAGACACACCCTCGCATTTTCTGTTTTCCCAAAAAATGACATATTTTAATGAGACTTGACCAAGTTATATAATTTTAATCAAATCAGGTGGTATTTTTACACATTTTGTGAGAGGTTGGGAACTATGGAATAGTATAATGTACAATTAAACAAAAGCCAAAATCCAAGATGGCCGCCAACTAAGACATATTTCCTACAATATATTGTTAACTGAGCCAGCTATTCACTTGATTCCAGAGGATATGACTCTTACAGCATCTGAGAATCATATGGTAATGATACTACTCTAGAAAAATACAGTTTGACATCCATATTGCATTTATTGCATTTCAAACATGGTGATAATACCAATACAATCTGACAGCTATTATGAAAGTCGTAGTTACATTTTATTGCATCAAAATAACAGTTCTATGTTGATTCACAGCAATTCTGACAACTGTGCATTCCACAATGCTCTTTCATAATGTCTCCAATGCATGTCTGTAATATACTATGTTTTGATCAGTCACTGATTTTACCAAACATTGAAGGGAACACCATCTGCTGAATATTCAAGCATTAAAGCTGTTGACTCTACTAGTTTCTGCGCATAAAAAACCTGACCGGTGTTAGATGTGCGCATTTGATCCACAGAAACTACTGTAGCCAATACCTTTATTGCTAGAATAAAAATGCATTGTCTGGTGTTCTAGTCATACTCATCAGTAGAGTCATCACTGGTAAGTGTAACTAGATCGGTACGATTTTTACATTGTTCACTGCATTTACAAGCATCAGTGCAGGGTAACTGATTTGATCGACACGAGCACCTATTTGTATCGCAGCTACCCTTACACCCACAACTCAAAAGCTGCATTACAGCTTCTGGTGCTGGCGGAAGTGTCATCCAATCAATGCGAAGTATCCCATCCTTGATTGTCCATCCATTGCCGTCTGGACTTGGCACATCAGATTGTGGTTCAAGGGATTCTCGCCATATCGCCGCCTGGTAGTTTGCTCTCTTTACGTGCTTCACTAGAGCATCGGCAGTCGGCGGAAGTCTATGTGTTTGCATATTCTTGTGACATAGTAACGAATATCTCAGCTCATTAACATCTGTTCCAGTCCTTCCATATATGTCACAAACAAAGGCTTCACATGATGCGACCAGTTCATCATTCACGCTGAACGAACCACCAAGCAGTTGCATTGCATTACACATGGTTTCTCTGGTAGACACAATGTCAAATGCCTTTTTCTTGCCTCGACCGGCGAATGAGCTAGTAGAATCACAGCCGGTGAAAGCATGTAGACCGGGTAATGCATTGCACACGTCAACACCAAGTTTTTCTGCCATTACATTAATATCGACATATCGAGCACGATTCTTTGTCCCTGTGTGGATGATGATGCGTGCTGGTATGTGTCTGCATAAATAGCAGGCCAATATTTCAACGTCTACATCAACGGTTCTGATTACTACACAGTCATGTCCATGTTTGCTGCATGAAGAGCATGCAGAAACATGCGAGTGTCCGCCTCTTCATGGTGGGAATACAACTCCAGAATGTCCTCAGTCTGCACATGGCCTTGAACTGCACTCAGCTTTCGACATTGCTCTCCATGCACAACATAGAGGTCAACCGCTCCCAGTGTGCACGCGAAACGAGGATCCGACCATTCTCTTACAAGGAATTCAACGAGTGCTGTCTTGTTTTGTCCATCAGAGAGAAACTTTTTCCATTGACGCGGTCACTTCTGAGCACCGTTGGTAATTCGAAACACTAGTGTACCCCCACGAGAACGTCGTAGCCTTTCAGTGTTCTTGATCGATATGTCGGGATATTGATCAGTTACGAAGTCCACGCGACAATTTAATGTCAATCCATATGTGATTATGCCGAATAATACTGTCGCCAGTTCAGAAAACGTAGCGGGAATATTTGTCAGTGAATGTAAGAGCACCATACCATCAATTATTCTAGCTGCATTACTAGGAACATGTTCGACTGGCTCAGTGTCTTTCTCAATCAAGTCCATCATAGTCGACTTTGTAGTTTTTGCCAATGAACCATCAACAGTGGCAATTGACCATGGGTACGGACCCAATTCATGTTTCATAACCTCATGAAGATCCAAAGAGCGGGCTTGTGCAATAACAAGTAGCCTTGCAAACAGATTTCGATCTGCTTTCATTATACTCTCACGGTCTGGTATTTTACTACCTGTTGAACGTATCTCACTAGTGAATGTTTTCAACTTCATTTGAGGGAGCGGAGCATGGAAGTCAGTAGTGTTTGTCTGAATGCGATCAGCTACAAATGTGCTCATCTCATGCTCTCCTTTCACATATGCGTCTATGAGATTGTCGCGCAACGACTCAGATGCAATCACGCCGGAAGCAACATTGTACAACTCGTTAGAGGGTTCAAATGGATTTGTCCAGTTATTAAACACGGCCGACACACGTTGGATGTCTGTTTCATCTAGATTTACCCTATGTTGTGATGCCTGTTTGTGTATTCTATCATCATCTTTCAATCCTGCCATGATACGGCAATTCTGAGTAATAGCGGCGCGTGTGTGTGCAGTTATCATCCAACGTTGCACTGCCCTCTTTTTCAAGCTGAATCCGATTATTCCACCCTTGGTCTTTGTATCCCTGTTAAGTGTTTGCTCAATTGTCTGATCGACTGGAACTTGTCCAAACCCATTGTTAGTACTGCGCTGCACAGCAAATTCTCCATTTAATAGATTTATGATGTGCTTCAGGGTGGGTGTTCTCCAACAGTAGCATCTGTGACAGGTACACGGGAGTGTATCTAGCATAGTTTGTTTTCGATCATACGCGAAGAACCAAGGAATCATGGTTGCGAGTGTGGACAGATGGGATTCCCAGTCTCCTTCACGTGTGGAACGGATGAAACGCAATAACAGCGATACCCTGTCGATGTACGAGTTCCAGAATAGACACATCGGATCGGTCATGCTGTACAAAGTCAGTATATGAGTCGATCAGGTTGGTGAAGTCCGGTAAGGCTCTCAGCTCATCAAATGTCTCAGCAGAACAGGCAGACCGTACGTTCTGGACACCGTCAATCATTTTCTGCTGGTCTACTCCTGGAATTGATTTTGAGTCTGTCATGTGTTGACCATAGCTCTGCCAGCGCAAACGAAGGAGTGCCTCCAATACAATTTTGTGCACACGCACCGCCCTATTATAGTGCCTGCCATCAAGTACGCCTGATATTGAGCCAGTTCCAACGATTGTGGACTCTATGAGTACATCTGCTAGCCCAGCATCTCCAAATCGCTTGCCAATTACAGATAACATTGTACACGCAGTGTGAAAAGCTCCCATACGAAGCACGACCCTGTCAAATTCAACAGGATTCTTCAAGACAACATCAAGAGCTTTTGCATAGATCGCTTGATCGAAGACAGCAACTATATCGTTCAGCTCCAGTTTGTCAGCCATTTCCACAGACCTTTTGAGTACAGTGTAAACAGTCGCCATATCAGATGGACTGGCATCAATCACTTGACAATACCCTACTCTGCTCAGTCGTGGAGCCATGTTCTCTCTCAGTTTTGCATTGAAAGGTGTTCAACCAGCGATGCGTTGTAATTCCTCATCATTCCATTCAAACAGTGATTCACATACGTTCAACCGCGTAAGAAACCAAGCAAAGTCCTTTTCCATTGCTGGTTCCTGACATTCCATCGTTTGTCCGAACATTTTCAAGTCAATGGGAATTGGTTCTTCTATACCAACTCGTTTACCTGCATTATATGGAAGTACAACTGGTGCGTGTGGTGGTTCGACTGATCTATGTCTTGTTTTTGGTTTGCTTGCGCCTCGCAACATTGGTGCACAACTATCTCTCATTTATTTCAACTACTACACACCAGAAAAACACATCAATACATGACGAGATCATAGGACATCATACTGTAGTACATACCAACCTTAGGCATGCAATACGCCTCAGAAAATCATGGTTTATGTAGTTGTTTCGTCGAACAGCAGACGAAGCATGTTGACATTTTTTGTTGTTGTTGTTGTAATCCTCCGCTGACTTTTTGCTGCTCCATTGAATTGTTAACCCTTTCAACCCTACAGTCCTGTAAAGCGGTTTTGGCAAAATCTGTAGATCCAGATGAGCCGGCTCGTGACGAGCCGTCTCATCAGGATCTGCACTTTTTGCAAGTAATTTTCATATTTTGGGGACGAAAAACACCCCCTTTTCAAAATAGACTAGTCTGGCTGCCATTTTGTGACCATTTGATTGACTGCAAAGGTAACATATCACAGTCCATTCCATTTATTTAGGAGTGAAAGGGTTAATACCGATAGATTGTTATGTGTAACCTTCCCATCATTTTCGAGCCACTATTTTGCTGTACACATAACGGATATTATCACTCTGGCGGCCATTTTGAAATTGACAAATATTATCCGCTGCTAGTGTATTAGCACTATTATTATATATATAAGTAGTCGGTTGTACATATCACCCACTTAAAAGCATTTGCCATTGCAAAATATTGAATGCCAGTGAAGTTACCATTGTAAAATTAGTGGGTGGGGAATTGTAAAATATACGTTGTTTTTCACTTTGTATATTTGACGATAGACACCAAATATTGAACGTATATGCGCTGGATATGTTTAATAGTCACTACTAGATGACATTGAAATTGATAAAGTGAAAAATTACCATGTTTTCATGAAGGTATTACCATGTATATTTCACCATTGAAAATGGGTGGGTGGGGTAATAAAGTGAAAAAATTATGACTTTTGGATTGTCAGCTTTTGTTTAATTGTACATTATACTATTCCATAGTTTCCCAACCTCTCACAAAATGTGTAAAAATACCACCTGATTTGATTAAAATTATATAACTTGGTCAAGTCTCATTGAAATATGTCATTTTTTGGGAAAACAGAAAATGCGAGGGTGTGTCTATAAATAGCTTGTTGCCACCCATTTTGGACACTTTTTTTCGCTAGCAACAAGCAGATTCTGATAGTAGACATATTTTCCTTGAAGATGATGCAAAAAAACTAAGGGCAGAGGGGGGGTGCAACGGAATTGAAAAAATTGGGTCTTGTATCATGGACTATTGCATGACCTTAACCTGTTGTATAGCTTTCTGTCATAATATTTATAGCACGCTGTTGTCATATCTGTCCATAATGCATTGCACCACATTGTAATACTTTTTCTGTCATATTATTTGCTATATGTGTCAAACGGTTGAAGTGATGAAACTGTAAGATGACTGTACATACAAAGATGGCGGAGATGGCAACTCGATTTACCATATAGTATACAGTAACAAAAAAAAGTTGTTCTCTGAAAATGTTCTGGAAATGGCTGCGAACATTAGACGGACATGGGTAATATTTCTAATACAACAAATTTCATATATTACTTTTGAAAGTTATTTGATTTGTGTTTTCATCCATTTCACTCCTACACCACACTACATTTACAGTGAATCACTCCTCCTTAACCACATTATATCAGGCTGCATTTGCTGATCAGCAGGTAAAATTGTAGTGAGTCACTACTCTATAATCCACGTTATATCAGGTTGCATTTGTTGGGCTAGCTGATAAGCATCTACAGTTATAAGCCACGTTATATCAGGCTGCATTTACTGGATTAACTGATCAGCAGGTACAAGTATAGTGAGTCACTACTCTATAAGCCACGTTATGTCTGGGTTGCATTTGCTGGCTAACTGATAAGCAGCTAAGACTAAAATCCGGTCTGTCTACGCACTTAGGGCCCCTATAAGTGATTTGAGAAACTTACAAAAACTTCCAAAAAATAAACACACGAACAGACAGACGGACAGACAAACACTTAAAAAAAACCATAAACAGACGAACGGACGTACGATTAGTAGTGAAGGTACTTGTATTAATGCGGAAGGATGTATCGTTACAAAGTAATGCCAAACATATACGGACAGACAGACGGAAGGATAGGGCGAAACCTATAGGGCGAAATATGCACCGCCGATTTGACGGCGATGTTCTTCATGGAATACATGTATTGCGGACATGACACTTGCGATAAAAAATCTTCGTACGACAGCCCAATACCTATCGTATACCGTCTCCAGTCGGCGTAGAAACAGAGAGCCACCTTAGGATCGATCGAAAATTATTATATTTTGCTGTGACGGGAGAAATTGGGATTCTGGTTTTTTTTGCGACCAGTGTAGATCCAGATCAGCTTGTGTATCCGCACAGTCTGATCAGGAACTGCATTTTTCGCCAATCCATCAATGAAACCATGGAAACACCCGTAATGAATCTAATCAGCAATATAGATCGTTATCCGGCTACAGGAGTGTGCTATTTGATCAGGAGCTACGATGGTCATAAATCCCATAAGCCCAATTTCTCTAGTCACAGCCACATATCATGAATGGCCGTACGGTAATGTAAACCTCGGTGTTTAGGATCACCCCCGATCCGCTCACGCGAGAGCGTATAGGAATGTGTCGTTCAATGGATAATGTGACCGTAAAGGAACCAATCGGCCAATGAATAATAATGTGACCGTAAACCAGTCCGGGCACATCCTAGCAACAAAGAGTAAATTCTCAGGACAACGGCATTGATTGTTATTATTATGAGAGATAAATAAAATAGATGCTGCAGGAAAGGTATGTCGGTGCCAAACATTTTATTATATTATCTGCATGCTCTACATATGCTGGTTAAATTTTCTTTGTGCGACTTGATGTGGGGGTGAGATAGAGATTCCAGGAATGGAAGTAACAAAATTGATTTTGTCGCAGTTTTTTTGGCGATTGTCATGTTTGTGTGAATGTGGGTATATGGCAAATCAATTGCCTGCCTGTTTCCTATAGAGTTAACCTTTACACTGCTGAAGTAAATTTTGTCGTCTGCTGTTTATTTGCAATTGTCTCATCAAAAACATGCTTTGACATCATTTTAAAATAATTTCCAATGGAAATGATTCTAAAAAGCTGTAAAACCATGTTTTTTACTGAGAAAGAAGGCAACATATAAAACAATAGTAGACGAGAATTGTCGTTCTCAGCATTCTCGGGGTTAAACTCATATTCAGCCGTTCTTCTCACAACTACGCAGCAACTAGAGTGCGTGTTACTACGGAGCCCCGCAGGCGACATGGATTATTTTTTATTAATTCGTTCCCACGAAATAACAATTCGTTCCCTCAATTTAATAACTCGTTCCCCGAATTAACAATTCGTTCCCACGATATAACAACTCGTTCCCTTGAATTAACAATTCGTTCCCACGAAACGACACTTCGTTCCGTCAATTTAACAATTCGTTCCCTCGAATTAACAATTCGTTCCCATACGATATAACAATTCGTTCCCTCAATTTAGCAATTAGTTCTCTCGAATTAACAATTCGTTCCCACAATATAACAATTCGTTCCCACGAATTAACAATTAGTTCCCGTGGGAACGCATTGTCATTTCGTGGGAACGAATTGTTAAATTGAGGGGAAGAATTGTTAATTCGTGGGAACGAATTGTTAATTCTTGGGAACGAATTGTTAAATTGAGGGAACGAATTATTATTTCGTGGTAACAAATTAATAAAAAAAAAAATCCATGTCCTCTGCGGGGCTCCGTAGCATGTAGATGATTACCGGCTCTATAACACGTGCACTCTAGTAGTATAGAGGGAGTCAAAATGATACCACCTACGGTGGTATTATTTATAACCCTCTATACTACCCCCACCACCCCCGAAAAATCAAAAATTGGTTAACGAGGAAATTGTCTCCCGACAGCAAATTTATGAATTTTGGAGAAAAGTCGAAATCATTTCAATGCGTCCTCGCGCGATAGTTTATATTCCAACACCCTATTTTCCTTCTCCAATATAGCTAATTTATTCCGTAGATCAGCAACTAATTCTACCAGCTCTAGTCTACCACGTTCCCCTTTAGCCACCTGACAGCGCAGTTGCTTATGTCTACAAAGAGTTTGGGCACTAACGAATTTACAAGGGCATTTGGGGCATTGTAATTGCGGGGGGACACAAGGAAACTTTCTACGTCTTGTTATATGCCTTCGTAGATAGTCTTTACGCGTAAACGTCTTACAACAAGTCACACACTCCATTATATATATGTATATGTTTATATTCAATTGGACGTGAAAAAAACATGTTTTCACGACCAATTGAACAGATAAAGTTCATAGGTTATAACAATATGATAACGCCAGAAATAGAAAGTTTGAGAAGAGAAGCCGAATATCTAGGGATTACTTATAGTAAACGGTTGAGAGTTAGGGGGTTGACAAAGCTGATAAACGCCACAAAGAATGAGGCGTTTATGAAGCGGTTTACCCGCGCCCACAAACGAGGAGCCTTTAAAGACCTCTCACTAGCAGAGGAAGTTGGTAACATAATTCAAAAAGAAAGTATTGCGGGGTTAAGGGCCAGTGTAATAAAACCTTCAAGCACCAATAATTTTTCCCAAATTAGACGCTCAGGCGACCCAAATAATAAGAAAAAATCTATCGTTCGCGCGATAGTGGAAAAAGGTGAAGAAATATTGGGGGGCTCATGATGAAACATTGGAAAAGGTAGAAAAGGGAAGACGGGTAGTTACATTATCCTTTCGTAAAAATATTGACATCAACGAGTCTGAACGCATGTCCGATAAACTCGCTCCGTATCTAACAACAAATTTTTATTTGAGATATTGATATTCTTACAAGCTAGAACATATGGAGGAAACTAAAAATGGAAAACCTATAACTATAATAATGCACAAAAATCTCGGTAGTGAACCACTATCATCAATGAAAACCGTTAAAAAATGGCTGTCAGATAAGGAGCAAACACGAATAATGTCCGATAAAATAGACAGACCGAATACAAAGTGGAAGTTTGTAAGATGGGTGGAGGTTTTCGTAAAGTTAATACAGGGCAATAGTGGAATTGATTTGGGACTACAATCCAAAGAAGCAGCGGGAGGAGAACTTCCAGAATGGTTGAAGAATAAAAAAGGTATGTATTCTTTAGATAAGTATAATGACGACCTTTGTCTGTTCAGATGTTTAGCGATGCATATGACAGGTAAAAGAGCTGACAGATGTACGGACAAAGCGAAATAATTTAGTAAGCAATATTTCGGTAGTAATGTGATTTCACCAATTCCTTTTTCAGATCTGAAAAAGGTTGAAGAGTTTTTTAAAATCGGTATAGATGTATATCAACCGACCAAATGTGACGTATGGTGGTTGAAAAAGGTACCAGCACACTACAAGGAAATAGGTAATAAACCAATGACAATAGGACTGTTTAATAATCACGCATTTCTGATAAAAACCTTAAAAACCTATCTAAAATTTACGCCTGCGATAATTGCAAACATAAATTCACGAAAGCGAGTAATATGAAGAGACACGGACCAAAATGTACGAAAGGTGAGACAAAAGTAATATGTGATGGTAATTATTTAGAGCGCCCGCGTTCGTCGTTCGAGAAAGCGTTCTACCCAAAAGGTTCTAACTGTTATGGTGCGATCGATTGGATGTACTCTGTGGAAAAGCAGGAGAGAATTCACATTCACCATGAACAGTGTGGACACGGGGGTGAAAGATGGATCTTAGGGGCTCCAGTAGATGGATACTGTCCAGAAACCAATACCGTATATCAATATCACGGCTGTTACTGGCACGGATGCGAGATTCATGCAAAGCATAGAATAGAAGAACGCGCATCCACAATGAGAAGAGAGAAATGTATTAGAAGCAAATGGGAATGCGAATTCCAAAGAACTGGTAAAGACATAAAGATCGTTTGCGACACTACTTTTTATCCATATCAGATAGTATATGATTTTGAGGTGTATCTCAACCTAGAATTTAAAACGCTAGGTAATAGTTTAGAATACGAGGCCGAGCACGTTCCGGTAAGTGTTAGTATAGGAGATAATTTCTCAGGAACAGTAACTCATATTTGTGATAAAGATCTTGCAAAACTTATAGAAAAATTCGTAGAAGATTTGAAAGTCAGGGGAAAAGCTATAAGAGAAGAAGTATGGTTGAGATATGGGTTTAATACAGAACATTTACGTAAAAAACAAATCGCCCAGATCGAACAGTGGATAGAGCAAGTACCGGTCATAGGTTTTAACAGTAGTACGTACGATATAAACATAATAAAGAAATATCTAGTAGGTGAACTGGCATCAACAACAAAGAAAGTAATGGTCGGAAAACGGGCAAACGCAACAATATTTCTATTTACTCCAGAGTTTATATTTCTTGATGTAATACTTTACCTAGTACCGGGTGTAAGTTACGATAGTTGGATAAAAGCCTACGACTGCAAAGGACAGAAATCTTTCTTTCCTTACGAGTGGTTCGATTCTCCAGACAAACTGGATTACCCAGGACTGCCTGATATAGAGAATTGGTATTCCAAACTATCTGGGAAAATGTTACTAGATGAAACAGAATTAAGTAAATGTCGTAGAATTTTCGAAGAAAAGAATATGAAAACTTTCAGAGATTGGTTGAAATATTATAACGATTTAGATGTAGCACCGTTCCTAGAAGCGGTGGAAAAAATTTGTGATTTTTATAAACACAGAGGTGTGGATATTTTCAAAGATGCGGTAACACTACCTGGAGTAGCTATACAATATTTATTGAGAGGAACCATTAAAGAACAAAAATCTTCAAAGACGATTATACCGGAGGATGCTCTATATGCACCAAAAGACGAAACATACGAAATGATGAAAGACGCTCTAGTTGGCGGTCCATCAATAGTATTTACACGATATGCCGAAGCGGGCGTTTAAAATATTAGATCTAATTCCACAGGAATTAACAAACCTTGCAAGGCTGTTTTGGGGTAAGATGCAAACGCGTTATATTTATCTACGTTAAATAAAGATATGCCGTGTGGGAGAGAAACTATACACCATATAGATACCCCACATAACCCTAAATTTATTAAACAATTTTGTAAAAGAGTTTTATCTGGAGACTGGTTTGGGTTTGCGGAGGTGGATATAGAAGTTCCACACAACTTAAAAGATAAGTTTTCTGAAATGTCCCCAATATTTATAAACAGAGAAGCAGACGTTGAGGAGGTTCCAGACACATGATACAATATTTGGAAGAAAGATACTGGCAGAACAAGAGGAAATCGAAGGAAATTAGTGGGATCGATGACCGCCACTAAAGTATTGCTGTACGCGCCACTGTTGAAATGGTATTTAAAACACGGCCATGAAATAACGAGAGTTCATCGTGTTATAGATTATATTAGTGGAAAACCATTCGAATGGTTCGCAAAAGAAGTTACAGCCGCAAGACGAACAGGCGATGTAGAACCAAATAAGAAACCAGTAGCGGATATAATGAAATTATTAGGAAACTCGTGTTGTGGAAAAATGATAGAGGCAACAGAGAGACATTTAAATATACACAAGACGAAACCTGTGTTGACAAAGCATTAAGATCCGCGTATTTTGATGATTTGGAAGAGATAGGAGATGCGTACGAAATATCTTCCCGAAAACCCCGGTGCTCAGTAAAGAGACCATTCCATTGTGGAATAGCGGTTTATCAACTCGCTATATTGAGAATGTTGGAATTTTACTACGAATTTCTAGACAAATACGTAAAAAGAGAAGACTTTGAATTAATACAGATGGACACGGATAGTATGTATATAGGAGTTAATGGAAAAACAATAGAGGAATTGATTAGACCTAACTTACTAGACGAGTTTGAAAAAGAAAAAAATAAATGGTTGGCTTGGAATAAGTGGAGTGAAAGAGAGCCCGCGGGTGAAAATATCGCGCGGGATGAAAATCTCATGTGACACCGGGCTTTTCAAAATGGAATTTAGTGGAGATAGAGCGATAGCGCTATCTATTAAGTGTTATTTTGTAGAAAATATTAATTCCATAAATAAAAACTCTGCGAAAGGAATGTCCAAGAGAACAAACAATTTAAATTGGGATAGATATAAACGAGTACTAACCGAAACTACAGAAGATGGAAAACACATTATAGATGTAGCACAAAATAGAGGATTTAAAATGAAAGACGGTGTTATGAAAACGTACTGTCAACACAAATTAGGACTCTCGGCGTACTACGATAAAAGACGCGTGTTATCAGACGGAATACATACAGCACCTCTCTAAAGACTCTGACGATCCGGGGATAGCTGGGTGTCAGAAGGCACCATAAGAAGTTCTTCGCGAACAAAACCGCGAGATGGACCATCATCCAAATAGTAGAGCACGGGCTCATCGGGTTTGGTAATTGATCGATCAAGATGATATACATTGAGAGACCACAGAGGATCAGTCGCGCGGCGGCTGCCACCTTCGAGCTCTCCCGGTTGATAGAGGTACCGGACGACAACATCAGATGGAAGCCGTTGCTCCGCTAAACCAATGGGTCGCCCGCGCGAGACGGCGTAGGGCTTGCTCGTCACCTTTTTAGACTTGATGGCATCTACGGGCTTCTTATTGATCAATCTCCAGCGAAACATTGTCGATCGTATACGTCGATGCCATGTCGGTGGCTATGAGAACTCGGCCGTAGTCGTTGAACGTTAGTTCGTATTCGAGGCGGTCAGCCAAAGCACTCTGATAGTAGGGCATGTGACTCTCCAGCAACTCAAAGTCGAGCGGGATGTAGAAGCGGTTGCCGTAAGCGGCCGCGATCGCGTTGGCACTCGCGTTGTTATCTGCCTTGTTACCAGCCCCGATTCTAAGTTTGGTTACGTTCTTATTTTTGCTGGTGTCAATACCCTGATAGACCGCGTTTTCGCGCTCTTGCTTCGTCTTCCACAGGTCCCGACAACAATGGTAGACGTCGCTGTGGTCGATCGACATCACCACAAATCATCATTACCACAAAATCAATTTTTATCATGGTCTTCTTGACGATGGCGCGACCTAGTTTCTGAACGACGGTTCGGTCCACGTCCGTCGACGTCAGCGAAATAGTGAAAGCGAGGCGAACAGTACCCGGCACAATGACGTCGCTAGCTCCGAGGTTGGGGAAGCGGACTAAGAGCTGCTGGTTCTGGTCGATCGTCGATGGGTTGTTCGTAATAACGACACTCTGTCTCACGCATTTTGCCCCGAGGGGCTCACGCAGTCTGCGGTATGGATTTACTTTGCGACCGTAGTGACTCGAAGACATAATTTAGTAACTCTATTAAACTCGTATGGTTTTGTCTTTGATACATAATTAATTTTAAGAAAATTATAAAGATGGCTGATTACGATATTAACATGGATGAAATCGGCAGAGACGATTTCCGCGATGACGATGACCTCGACGACGTTGACGAAACGACCTTCATAGATACGCCAGCACCCAGAATTACACCTTTGTTTGATCCAGGCGGACCCCGAAATACATCTTTGTTTGGTCCAGGCGCACACCGAAATACATCTTTGTTTGGTCCAGACGCACCCCAATATACGCTCTTACCACCAAGAACTTCATCTGCTGGTGTCCCTATGTGGGAGGCCCCACCCGAAACTCCGGCATGGGCGGGCGGTACCGAGATTCCTACGGGGATCTCCAAGGATGAGCTGGCGCCTCAAAGGGAAACGGAGTCTCGGGTGAAACGGTGGGAGAGTGAGGTGTCTAAACACGGCATCAAGGCCACGTTGGAGTTCCGCAGCACTAAAAGAGGAGACCTGTGGGTTAAATGGGACAATAACTGGAAGTTGCTGACGTACAAGAACAACCCGACCCATTTGCTCGGGGCCTCTTCCGTGAACCGATATGGAGTAATCCTTGCTCGAGCTCTTGGAGTGGTCGATGATCGATCGCTGCTGCCTCAACAAATGGTAAAAACCCTACAGTCTACCGACGAAACGCTGGCGAAGACGGTATTCACACAATTGAAACCACGGTCAACGAAATAAACGGCACGAAATATGACCCACCGTTACCTCTTCGCGAGCTCCTGGGACTAGATAAGGCTCTGCAAACGTCCCGGGGCGGACTGGTCAATAACCTCTCCAAACTCACGGCGCTGGACAAACATATCGCGCTAGAAGAAAGAAAACTTGGGGAAGTCCGTGGCGATAGAGATTCTACCGAGAGGATCAACAAACTCCTGCGGTCGTTGCGGGATGAAAGAGAAGCTCGCTTGGAGGCTGCCTCGACTAACCGTGAGACGCTTTCCGGCCAATTAAGTCGGAGCCGCGAAACAATCTCGAGGGTCCTGCACGAGGACCCGACACTCGGTGAGCGTCTTCGCACTCTATTCAGAGAGAAGGGCGTCACGATAGTAACCATCATCGCAGCTTTCAGCATGATTATATCGACCCTAATTCTCTCTATATCGTCTCTATTTCTAGCTGTCAATGCCGGTGCCGCATCAGCGCCCGCACCAGCATCCGCACCAGCACCCGCGCCATCCGGCGGAGCCAAGGAGTGGGTAAAAAACAACTAAAAGCCCTCGCCAGTCTCCTGGCTAAATTAGCATGAAAGGTGGCTGCCGCGCTGCCTGGGTTAATAGGAGGTCTCCTCTCCTTCTTGTTATCTATATTATCAAAAACGGTCGGATGGCTCGCCAATAATGCTTGGGCTTTAATCGTGGCGATCGCCGGTCTCCTACTATGCTCCGCCCGAGAGTTCATAAACCAAAGCGCGGGTAGTCCGACCACTACGAGGGCGACGACGAGTGCTAATTTCTCCTCCTCGTGTGTTGTGCTTCCAATCTCGATCGGTGTTTCCACTCCTGTTCCATTGTTGATGATTGAATTGGGGGGACTCGATGGTGCATCCAATTTGTGAATTGGGGTGGGTGTATCTAATCCAGCCGCGATTGGATGAATTGGGGGTTTTACGTAATACGTTCCCCACTTACAACTCCGCTCCCGACCGTCTTGGGGGGGGGGGGGTGGTGGGGGGGGAGTTTTTTGATGATACCCGTGTTCACGTTCCCGTTGCGGCCGATTTTTTGGTTGGTGGTTGCGACTACGATCTGATTATTGTAACCGTCAACCGGGTCGTCTCGTAGTATCATATTGCTCGGTGCCATATAAAGACCTATTCCAAATGCGTAGTCTACTGGGGTGCGGGCAGTCTGCAAAACGTCTTGATAATTCTGGATCGCCTTCTGGAGGTCCACATTTGCTGAGATGGCGTCCTCGACAAGTGCCAAGAACTGTTTGTATGCGTCAAAGGCCGTTCCCGTACCCAGTATAGCGCTGCGCGTTTGCTTCAGTGAGGCGAGGATTGCCCATACGTATATGCGAATGGAGTCGTTGAGGCGAATAGCCCCGCCCTGCGTAAATCCAGTGCTTTTATCTAACATAAATGTGGTCCACGCATTTCGCATCTGTGGAGTATCACCCAGGTCTAGGTATTCCACGTGGGCTACTTTAGTAGGTAGCAAATGACAATAACCGTCTTTACACGCAAGCCCTCCAAGCACTTCATCACCGAACGTCATCGTATTCAACTTATAATTATATTTAGTCCATGTTTCCATTTTTCTAACTGGTGGTGGGGTAGCTCCGCGAGCACTCCACAACCCTGATAAATATACAGGGACTTTATCCAGATGCTCACCACTAACTAAGCCTTTAAGGTGAACTAACCCTAAACTGTTGGTTGGAGTGTATACTTTCTGTCTCCAGTCCGCCTCTTTTGGTACCCCAAATTCGTTACACAATCTTTCGAACGTCTTACGGTCGTATGCGCTGGAAATGGGATCCCAGCCGTCGTCTTGAGGTAGTGGAATACCTAGTTCTTTGAGAATCCTCCTAATGGTGTAATACACGTGAAAGTTGTAGACACTTCGGAGCATGACATTCTTGGATGTCAGATGGTCTTGATGTGAAACTCCACATCCGGCCGTTGCGCACCATACAGCGAAATTTAGCTGGTTCTGCCAGACGTTCATATGGGAAAAATCCCATCTTAGTATTACATCTTGACTAGTAGTCTTTGGAACTACATATTTCTCAAACGTGTTAGGGAAATTGGTGGCAAAGCCACTGTCCGGTCTAACCGTTACGGTTGGGTGTACAAGGCGGTTAACAACGTCTTTTTGCGTGTATTTACCACCGACCGCGTACTTTGCATTAGAATTAAAGCTAAATGCTTTGGTATCCATTGAAAGATATTATTATGTTTGCTACTATCACTAATGTTCAAAAAGATAGTTGTGAACTTCAAAAGTCAATCGACAACTGCTGCGGAAAACGCCGGGTGAGCCTCAGATCAATCACATTCACGGTTGGATGGCACAATGTGGGAAAGAGTGAAGGGTTTTACTATGTGAAGGATTAACAACACTTAGGTGTAAAGCTGCTGCACGGACTGTGGGGAATAAGACAGCTCAAAGATTTTGTCAACTCAGAGCTTGACGGTATAATCAACCTCACAGTATCGAAGGCTACCGGGCTCGCAACAATGACCATCAGCCCTGATAATAAGGTAGTGATCTCCCCGGGGTTGGGTCTCAAATCGGTTTTAGAGAGACATACTCAGCAAATAAAGGAGTGTTTACCCCGGGTGAGTACGTCGGTGATAACCCGGTGGACTTCGCCTTCACGAAAACTCTCAGGGTGCACCTGGATCGGGTCAACACATCGTACAACACGGTAGACGGATCCCCCAGCACATTGCTGAAAATCGTGCAAGCCAGCGACTGTTTCTTTGGGGAGACGATGACCTTAGACTTCCCACACCCCGAGATGAAAGTTTTGGAAACGGGGCGCATCCACGAATTTACGGTCTCTATTCTCGATGATCAAGCGAGAAAGTTGAATAACTATTACCCGATTTCGGTAGTTCTCGAAATTTCCAATTGAGTATAGGTGCCCCAATATTATAATTTAATTCAAATAAAATTAATTATTATGAGTATATACGGACCAGGTAGTTCTTCCAATTCCAATCGGGATTGGGTGACAGATTCAAAGAATTTGGAGCCGGCAGAAGGGGGATTCGTCCCGACAGAGAGCGACTTTTTAACTACCGGAAAAACCAAGGCCCTGATCAATAAAACTATATCGAATGCCACAAACGGCATTCACAGGAGTATAGCAGATGTTAGAGTAGAAGTGCTAACGGCGACTGCACACGTTGAGGAAGAGGCCCGGGCAAAATTTGAGGAAGTCAGAACGGGTATTGAGAAAGATCAGGCGACCCTTACGGAGGCTTATAAGGTGTTGCGCTCAGAGGACTCTCTCATCAGAGAAGCAGCACTTACTGAACTAGGAGGAAAAAATAACCGAATTTCGAAAAGAGGCCCTGTTGGGGGTTGAGGGAGTCCGAACGGATATTGAGAAAGCCCGAGAAGACCTCCAGGCGGCCCTTACGGATGTTTATAGGGTGTTGCGCACCGAGTACTCTCTCAACCGAGAAGCATCACTTACTGAACTAGGTGAAAAAATAAAAGAATTTCAAAAAGAGGCCCGGTTGGGGGTTGAGAAATACCAGGCGGCCCTTACGGAGACTTATAAGGTGTTGCGCAAAGAGGACTCTCTCATCAGAGAAGCAGCATTTACTAAACTAGACGAAAACATAACAGAATTTCAAAAAGAGACCCGGTTGGGGGTTGAGGGACTCCAAGAAGACCACCAGGCGGCCCTTATGGAGGCTTATATGGTGTTTCGCTCAGAAGACTCTCTCAACAGAGAAGCAGCACTTACTGAACTAGATGGAAAAATAACAGAATTTCGGGAAGAGGCCCGGTTGGGGATTGAGAAAGCCCGAGAAGACCACCAGGCTGCCCTTACAGAGGCGTATAGGGTGTTGCGCTCAGAAAACTCTCTCAACAGAGAAGCAGCACTTACTGAACTAGATGGAAAAATAACCGAAGTTTCCGAAAAACTGAAACGTGTTCGTAGAGCCGCGAACAAAGCACTTGAGGAGAACTCTGAAAAGATTCGTGCTGAGGCCCATACCTCTATCGGGGAGCTTGCCGGATTGGTGGAAACATTGAAAACGCAAAAACGTGTCATAACAGTTTGGGCTGAGAAGCGGGGCCCATTGACTGAGGGGCTCTATGAAAATTCGTTCGGTGTCAAAGCGAGTAATACATATGGGGGATACGCCATGACAGCTCCAGGTACACTTCTCCGAATGGCGGTCTGCTCGGTTAATGCTAATGGTAAGCCTGTGGGTGCGGTCATGATAAATCTCGTGCTGGATGGGAAAGAACGGGCAATTGGAGTCACTAAGCTCGCTGGAGATAGTTCGTCGGTGGTTTTGTTCGCCGGTGATGATCCAATTAGACTTTCCGAAGGTAGTGTTATTAACTTTGTTACGAAACTCGCTGACCCAGCGAGTTCTTCCACTATTGTCTCATTGTTAATTGAACTTAATTTGTAAAATACCAATATATCATGAACGAATCACCGCTTCCAATTGTCAATACGAATCCAATTCACGAAAGAAGTTTAGATTTTAGGTTGGATAATATCGTCGCTATGCAAGATATTTTAGTTAGTGGAACGCCGTGGCGTAATGGTTAGTGTGTCGGACTACTGATCCAAGGGTCGTGGGTTCGAGCCTGACTAGCGGCGTGCGCTGTGTCCTTGAGCAAGACACTTTATCCACACTGCTCCAGTTCACCCAGCTGTAAATGGGTACCGATAATTCGTAGTTGATCTGTAAATAATAATTACCGGCTTCTCTCAAAAATCTCTACCTCTGTTCTTTCTCCCATTCTTGGGAGACGGCATGCAAGGTCCTAGAGCCAGTGCCGCCGTTAAATATAAGCTAAAAAAAAAAAAAGTTAGAGAATGTACAAATAGAAAAAGAAACGCTAACAAATATAAGCACGCGGCGAACATAGCTGAAGCATCTAGTACGGTTCTGGCAAGTTTATCTGTAATGAATGGTGCGGGGACTGCTGCAACGCTATCTACAATTGTAACAGTTCCACTTGCAGGGGTTTTGAGTGGAATTACCGTTTTATCTGGAATACTTTGTATGGTAATTAGGGCGGCGGGTGGAAAACTCGATAAAAAGGTAGAAAACATGATAGAATATCCGTTCTCGCCAGGTCTAAGAAAAATAGCATCGACGTTATAGTGTCCAAAGCGTTGACCGATAATGAAATATCAAACTTAGAGTTTGAATCCGTGGTGGAAGAACTGGGGAGATATGAAGAATTAAAAAAATGATATTAGAATCAAAGCGCGCGCCACCATGCCCAAGATTGAGTGTACTGATTGGGATAAATTTAGGGTAAAACTTGGAAATAAAGTCGGAGGAAATGTTACAGCACCACCATCCCGAAATTGTGATATTTTATTTAATAATTAATTTTAATAAAATTAATTATATTGGTGCAGTAAACAAATTTACATACCCATACAACATGTGTTTTTCACTGAGAATTACGCCGTAATCGTATAACAAATTCATCCGAGCATTACGCTGTAATCGCCTCACTAAGTGTTTATAACTAACCTGTGTACACACCGTCTGTGTAAATCAATAGCCGTTTACATACCACCGATAAGGAGAAATACACTCGGCTATAAATAGCCGTCTGTTTACCTCTGCTATAAATCAATAGCCGTTTACATACCACCGATAAGGAGAAATACACTCGGCTATAAATAGCCGTCTGTTTACCTCTGCTATAAATATACACATGTTGTATAGGTATGTAAATTTGTTTACTGCACCAATATAATTAATTATTATTAATTGTTCAGCTTTAAATTATTATTAATTTTTACAAAATTGATAAAATAACGAACCATCCCGGAAATTCGTGAACCTCTCTAAGTGTTTATAAATAATTATAATTTGCACACCATTTGTATGTTGTATAGGAAACTGATGAGTATATATACGTTTGTTTGCCTTACAACAATTGGTCTCATCTCGTGTGTGCCATGTTGTTGATCCGTGTGTGCCATGTTGTATGACGTCCGTCTCGTCTGTTTAATGGTAGCAGTCTATAAATATGTGTGAATTTGGTGATGGAATTGTACAGCTCAAAGGTGCCGGCCTAAAAGATTTCTGTCTGAGAGCTTGCAATTTCGGAAACCAAATTCACAAAATAGGCTCGCCTTACTTCGTTGGTTTCTCTGAATTGAGGAATTGACAATGGGGTTAAAGGCGACCCGTAAAACTAGACTGTGAGCCAACAGATGCGTGGGCTTAAGAAAGGTCCCAACACCCCAGTGGCTGGGTGCCGGCAAGAAATCTACCCAGTCGCTGGGGGTGTGTGCACGAGTGGAGGCTTTTGCTATTTTTCGTTGTGCTTGTTCAATATATCTTTATAAGCGATATCGTAGAAATGTATATTCGTAAAAGAATCGTTGGGTTTTAACAATTTTATATAATACACCTTAGTTTCATATCCGATACGCATTATCCGTCTTAATGTTTGTATTTGTCTCTTGTATAGTTCGCATAATTGCCGGTATACTATTGTAAATGCAACGTTTTTATCGTAGCGTAATAAATTACGCTGATATTTCATGTATTCGATATCGTCTAGTGTTTTCAATTTATAGAATTTATATATAGGACTATAACCCCCGTATTCTTCGTAAAATTTTTCAACACAGCCATTAAAAACTTCCAATTCCCATTGTATTTTATTATCCATTTTCTCTAATAATAGTGGTATAATTGATAGTGTGTTTCTGTTCAATTTCAAATATAATTGGGAATACGATATCATTTTGACTCCCTCTTTTCAAAATTATTTTCTCCAAAATTCATAAATTTGCTGTCGGGAGACAATTTCCTCGTTAACCAATTTTTGATTTTTCGGGGGTGGTGGGGGTAGTATAGAGTGTTATAAATAATACCACCGTAGGTGGTATCATTTTGACTCCCTCTATACTACTAGTCTACTCCTCCTGTATTCTATTTCATCAAAATTGCAAAGCTTACTTATCTAACAAAGTGTACTTTGAGGGAGTAATCATTTATTATTCCCGAAATGGAGTATTTCATATAGAACTAACGACTGCACATATTTGATGATTACAAGTATGCAGACTTATTTTTCTGAATGTATTACATTACCACAGCCAAAATGGCTGTGATAATGTAATACAATTAGTATAATAAAAATAAATAAATGTATCCGTAAATTGAAAATTTCTCCCATTCCATTCCATTCCCTCAAAGTGTACTTAGCAAGATAAGTATACTTTGCAATTTTGGTGAAATCTGCTGCAGATCTGTCTCTAAGCTGGGCCGCCCGATCGTCGTCTAGATGGTGTTTATTAAGTTACAGATCAATGATCGTCCAGGAAGAGAACAGTGGCCTTATCATATGTTGAGCGCATTATGTATGTAGCGCACGGTAACTATGGAACGCCATATGTACATACACTCAAATAAGTATTGCCAGCTCTAAATAATTATAGCGAGCATTAACTATTTAGAGCTAGCGCCAAATCATTTGAAGAGTCTCTCAATCATTTGAAGCTAGCTCTAAATATTTAACGATAGCTCTAATGACTTAATTCTCGCTCTAGATAGGTAATGCTAGTTCTAAATAAGTAATGCTAGCTCTAAATAGGTAATACTAGCGCTAAATAGGTAATACTAGCTCTAAATAAGTAATACTAGCTCTAAATAGGTAATACTAGCTATAAATAGGTAACACTAGCTCTAAATAAGTAATGCTAGCTCTAAATAGGTAAATTAATGTTAGCTCTAAATAGGTAAAGTAATGTTAGCTCTAAATAGGTAATGATAGCTCTAAATATGTAATACTAGCTCTAAATAAGTAATACTAGCTCTAAATAGGTAATAATAGCTCTAAGTAAGTAAGGCTAGCTCTAAATAAATAAGTAATGCTAGCTCTAAATAAGTAATGCCAGCTCCAAATAGAGGATTTCTAATCTTCGAGCTTCGAGTTTCGAGTTAGAATCTTCGAGAATCGAGTGTAATTATCGAGAATTGAGTTGGAATTATCGAGAATCGAGTTGGAATTATCGAGAATCGAGTTGAAATTATCGAGAATCGAGTTGAAATTATCGAGAATCGAGTTGAAATTATCGCGAATCGAGTTGGAATTATCGAGAATCGAGTTGGAATTATCGAGAATCAAATTATCGAGAATCGAGTTGGAATTATCGAGAATCGAGTTGAGATTATCGAGAATCGAGTTGAAATTATCGAGAATCGAGTTGAGATTATCGAGAATCGAGTTGGAATTATCGAGAATCGAGTTAAAATTATCGAGAATCGAGTTGAAATTATCGAGAATCGAGTTGGAATTATCGAGAATCGAGTTGGAATTATCGAGAATCGAGTTGGAATTATCGAGAATCGAGTTGAGATTATCGAGAATCGAGTTGAAATTATCGAGAATCGAGTTGAGATTATCGAGAATCGAGTTGGAATTATCGAGAATCGAGTTAAAATTATCGAGAATCGAGTTGGAATTATCGAGAATCGAGTTGGAATTATCGAGAATCGAGTTGGAATTATCGAGAATCGAGTTGAGATTATCGAGAATCGAGTTGAAATTATCGAGAATCGAGTTGAGATTATCGAGAATCGAGTTGGAATTATCGAGAATCGAGTTAAAATTATCGAGAATCGAGTTGAAATTATCGAGAATCGAGTTAAAATTATCGAGAATCGAGTTGAAATTATCGAGAATCGAGTTGAAATTATCGAGTTGGAAGAGCCTTTGTTCGCCGGTGGTCTTTACTCCCAGGGTCCAAATATTTGGTCACTCAACATGTGGAATCAAGTTTTCTTAATCACCCGAGGAGTACCCTTCTCCCACGCAATTCAGACAAATGACTTGTAAATGAAATTGTGTTGTCTGCTGTTCATTTCTTCTGTTTAAATAATTCTTGAAGAAAAAAACAACAACATTTCACAGCACATGAGAATCGTCTCAAGTGGAGAAGATTTTACTTTGCTAACTAAACATGTTTTAATGACCCCCCCCCCCCCCCCCCCCCCCCCCCACCCCCATCTTGCTCCTCAAAATCCCTACAACATGTTAAATTCCATGACCACTAATCCAGTCCAATAATTATCAAAAATCGAGTTAAAATTATGGAGAATCGAGTTAAAATTATCGAGAATCGAGTTGAATTTATCGAGAATCGAGTTGAAATTATCGAGAATCGAGTTAAAATTATCGAGAATCGAGTTGAACTTATCGAGAATCGAGTTGGAATTATCGAGAATCGAGTTGAAATTATCGAGAATCGAGTTGAAATTAGAGAATCGAGTTGAAATTATCGAGAATCGAGTTGGAAGAGCCTGAGCTGGCCTTTGTTCACATGTGGTCTTTACTCCCAGGGTCCAAATATTTGGTCACTCAACATGTTGAATCAAGTTTTCTTAATCACCCAAGGAGTACCCTGCTCCCACGCAATTCAGACAAATGACTTGTAAATGAAATTGTGAAATTATCGATAATCGAGTTGGAAGAGCCTTTGTTCACAGGTGGTCTTTACTCCCAGGGTCCAAATATTTGGTCACTCAACATGTTGAATCAAGTTTTCTTATATCACCCGAGGAGTACCCTTCTCCCACGCAATTCAGACAAATGACTTGTAAATGAAATTGTGTTGTCTGCTGTTCATTTCTTCTGTTTAAATAATTCTTGAAGAAAAAAAACACAACATTTCACAGCACATGAGAATCGTCTCAAGTGGAGAAGATTTTACTTTGCTAACTAAACATGTTTTAATGACCCCCCCACCCCCATCTTGCTCCTCAAAATCCCTACAACATGTTAAATTCCATGACCACTAATCCAGTCCAATAATTATCAAAAATCGATTGAAATTATCGAGAATCGAGTTAAAATTATCGAGAATCGAGTTGAATTTATCGAGAATCGAGTTGGAATTATCGAGAATCGAGTTAAAATTATCGAGAATCGAGTTGAAATTATCGAGAATCGAGTCGAGTTGAAATTATCGAGAATCGAGTTGAAATTATCGAGAATCGAGTTGAACTTATCGAGAATCGAGTTGAATTTATCGAGAATCGAGTTGGAATTATCGAGAATCGAGTTGAAATTATCGAGAATCGAGTTGGAATTATCGAGAATCGAGTTAAAATTATCGAGAATCGAGTTGAAATTATCGAGAATCGAGTCGAGTTGAAATTATCGAGAATCGAGTTGAAATTATCGAGAATCGAGTTGAACTTATCGAGAATCGAGTTGAATTTATCGAGAATCGAGTTGGAATTATCGAGAATCGAGTTGGAATTATCGAGAATCGAGTTAAAATTATCGAGTTGAAATTAGAGAATCGAGTTGAAATTATCGAGAATCGAGTTGAACTTGTCGAGAATCGAGTTAAAATTATCGAGAATCGAGTTGGAAGAGCCTGAGCTGGCCTTTGTTCACATGTGGTCTTTACTCCCAGGGTCCAAATATTTGGTCACTCAACATGTTGAATCAAGTTTTCTTAATCACCCAAGGTGTACCCTGCTCCCACGCAATTCAGACAAATGACTTGTAAATAAAATTGTGTTGTCTGCTGTTCATTTCTTCTGTTTAAATAATTCTTGAAAAAAAAAAAGAACATTTCACAGCACATGAGAATCGTCTCAAGTGGAGAAGATTTTACTTTGCTAACTAAACATGCTTTGAGGACCCCCACCCCCACCCCACCCTGCTCCTCAAAATCCCTACAACATGTTAAATTCCATGACCAATAATCCAGTCCAATAATCCAGTCCATGACTTACACAGTGCCTCTTATACGAGTGTCTTAAAATCGATAATACACAAGCATGCACGCTGCTGTCAGATTTGTATAAGTTAGATAATGTGTTCGAGTCGAATATGGTTAGTTAACAGCGCACGGGGGAAATTTAGGGGGCCGGAAATCGTCGAGCCGTTAGGCGAGACGTATTTCGGCCGCCTTAAATTCCCCCACGCGCTGTTAACTAACCATATTCAACGAGACGACATTATCTAACTAATTTATTGCACGGATACGTCGAAAGCCTGAGATAAAATTATATATTTTGTCGAATTTATTGTAAGTTTAATACAAATACTATAATTATATAATTTAATTCCAGCCATTCCTCTTGGGTACCCCACTTTTGTTTACATTTCCGCAATACATGTCCTCAATACCCTGCGGTCACGTGACCAGTTAAAAGTGACAAAAATATAGCAGGCGTCTGTTATGCATCAGTCAATGTGAATCCCCGCACCCCCCCTCCGGGGGAGGGGCGGGGCGGGGCTTTACCGGGGCATACACCGGGGCTTTTACCTTTCATGATGCCCCGCAGTGCGGGGACTTTACCGGGGCTTTTACAAATGGGCCGGGACACACCCCGGGGGCTTTACCGGGGTTTTACCCGGGCTTTACCTGGGCATACCCCGGGGCTTAACATTTCATGATGCCCCGCAGTGCGGGGCTTTTACCGGGGCTTTCACAGCAGCGAAAATATAAGCCCCGCTATTCCCCCGGAGGGGGGGTGCGGGGACTTACATTGACTGATGCATTATCTGGTTCGCAATCTTACCGAAGCTGGATTACTACCTTTGCATGCAATCAGTGTATAACCAACACAGCATGCACACCTGCGCTGCTTTATCAGTGACTACGGTGTTCGTGGTTCTATAACAATTATATCACTTCACGAGCTGTTAGTGTTATTGGAATTTTCATAGCACTAATTAATAGTATTTTTGTATTTTCGTAACACAACGCCATGAAACTTCATATTCGGGGTATCGATCCGATTGTCGCCCAGTCACTTGTAGCCTGTCAATCATGAATGGGTCATGTTATCAGGGCATGTCTGGTTAAAGGTGACGCACCGATATTGCTCTACTTAATTGATTGCTGATATTTGCGCATGCGCAGGTTATCCTGACATGTAGAATAGGCGTTAATCTCAAGCATGTAACACACGCTAGACAGTGTATCTCCGTGAATTAACACACGGGGGAAGTGGGACAGACAGGTCCAGACAGTGATTTCCGGCAGTTAGCACACTGCAGAGATCAAAGGATTTCGCCGTATCCGTGCAATAAGGGAAATATAACACCTGTTCCAGTGCTCCAGTTAATCCGTACTTTTTATTATCCCCTCGCAATAGCGAAAAGGGGATATAGCGGTGCTCCATGTGCGTGCGTCGTGCGTCCGTGGGTGCGTCCGTACACTTTCTGCGTTTAGCATTTGCGTTTAGCAAATATGTTTAAGTGATATATTTGGAACTACTGCATGGATTTCAATAATATTTGGCTACAGTGTTACCTGAACATGATTGAGCGTCACACATGTACCCGGGTTCATACGCCAAAGGTCAAGGTCACCAACTTGTACTTAGAATCTGCGTTTAGCATCTGCGTTTAGCAAATGTGTTTAAGTCATATCTTTGGAACTACTGCATGGATTTCAATAATATTTGGCTACAGTGTTTACCTGAACATGATTGAGCGTCACACATGGCTTCTTGCGCTCAAGGTCAAGGTCACCAAATTGTACTTAGAATCTGCGTTTAGCATCTGCGTTTAGGAAATGTGTTTAAGTCATATCTTTGGAACTATTGCATGGATTTCAATAATATTTGGCTACAGTGTTTACCTGAACATGATTGAGCGTCACACATGTACCCGGGTTCTTGCGCCCAAGGTCAAGGTCACGACAAATGCGTTCAAGTTTTTAATGTTAAAAAAAACACCAAACAAATAATTGACTACAAAAAAATATATAAACAAAAATTAAATAATTTTTTATTTTTTTTTTCATTCAAAATATTTATTGTTTTTAGCTTGTTTGTTACATGTACATATATATGATCTATTTGTATATTTAGCTCGGCTTTTGCTTTTAGTCCATTAAAATGTTCAAACATCCTCTCGTCTGCAACCACTCGACCTATGGTGACCAAACTTCACAGGTATGGTACATAGGTCGGTGAAAACAAAGGTGTTAAGATGATGTCGATCGTAAATCCAAGATGGCCGCTGTCTAAAAATAGTGGAAACAAATTACTGGTTTAATAGCACAGTGTAGATCCTGATCAGACTGCGAGCATGTGCATGCTAGTCAAATGCCATAGCACGGCTGCAATCGACATAGTGTTGTATTTGTGTATGATTTAGCACCTGAAATTTGACCCATCAGTACCACCAAAAGGTGATAGATGTTTGGGTACATACAGTATTGTGGAAGGAAATTTAGACTTGCAATACCGCAACGTCGGCCATATAATACATGACACACAGCTGGATATTTATCCATCAATTTGACGCCGAAATCCAATATGGCCGCCATTTTAGGCATTTTTATACCCCCCATACCAAATGGTACTGGGGCATATAGCATTAGTCATGTCCGTACGTACGATATTAAGTAAATATGACCATGTTTCTCTGTAACTTCTGTTTGTCCTCATGGAATCTGTTCATATTTGGCTGATGTGTTTTTATCATCATCATGATAAGTCCTGTATGAGATGCTTCACCCGCGCCCTTCCACAAGGTCAAGGTCAGTAAATATGACAAAGTTTTTCCTGGCTGCTATAATTATACCCACACAAACAAAGTTTGAGGGGGTATATAGGAGTCAGCTTGTCGGTCGTTCGGTCGGTCTGTTGGAAATTCCCTTCCGCTTTATATCTTCTGAACCGATGCATGGATTATCAAATGGCTTGGCATAAATGTTTATCATGATGAGAAGGTGTGTCGCGATCAATAACCACGGTCCAAGGTCAAGGTCACAGTTGAAGGTCAAAGGTCAAACCTATTGAAATTCCCTTCCGCTCTATATCTTCTGAACCGATGTATGGATTATCAAATGGCTTGGCATAAATGTTTATCATGATGAGAATGTGTGTCGCGATACATAACCACGGCCCTACGCCCAAGGTCAAGGTCACAGTTGAAGGTCAAGGGTCAAACCAATTGAAAATCCCTTCCGCTCTATATCTTCAAAACCGATGCATGGATTACCAAATGGCTTGGCACAAATGTTTGTCATAATGAGAAGGTGTGCACACGGTACACGAGGTCGGCATTCCGATAAGGATGAACGCTGATTGTTGATTTACTCTTCGCGTACTCCCAACCACCACTCAAGAGGGGCCTATAAGCATGGCACGCCATTTTACTATTATCTGTTTGAATGAATAAGATATCTAGAATTATGAAACAGATATCTTATTGAACCAATTCCAAAGAGATATCTTATTGAACCAAATGGATATCTTATTGACTCGAAGAGATATATTATTGACTCAACTAGATAGCTTATTGACTCAAACAGATATCTTATTCACGGTAGAAGATATCTTATTGAACCAAAGAGATATCTTATTGAACCAAAGAGATATCTTATTGAACCTTAGAGATATCTTATTGAACAAAATAGATATCTTATTGATTGATTATTATTGATTATTGGTGTTTAATGGCCTATCAACAGCCAGGGTCATGTAAGGCCGGGCCAACATGATGGACTATCCCATATTCAATCTGTAAAAAATGAGGGAAATTCCCAAAATTAGAGCTCAATGTTTACATAAACTAGATTGACGGAAGAAGATATCTTACTGAGCGAAAGAGATATCTCTTTAACAATACAAGATATCTGTTTCATTGAACAACATATCTATTTGGTTGATAAGATATCTTATTCACACAAACAGATATCTGTTTGATTTTCTATCATACTTGTGAAAGAGTATTGAACCAAAGAGATATCTTGAAGTGTCAAATAGATATCATGTTGAGTCAAAGTGATATCCTTATTAAATTCTTAGATGGATATCTCTTTTGAAATACTAGATATCTACTTGACAATGAAAGATATCCCTTTCCTTCAGTGAGATATCTTAATAATAAGCCAAATAGATATCTCTTCTAGTATTGTCAAACAGATATCTCTTTCAGAGAAGTAGATACAAATGTATATATAGTATAATGTAAGATATCTTCTTCCGTCAATAATATATCTTAATCGTCAATAAGATATATTTTTGGTTCAATAAGATATATATTTAGTTCAATACGATATCTTCTTCCGTCAATAAGATATCTATTTGGTTCAATACGATATATCTGTTACTTAGAGATATCTTTTCATGCACTATATACCTTATTGACTGAAACAGATATCTGTTTGTCAGAAAGAGATATCTTGTTGATTGAAAGAGATATCTTATTGACTCAAAGAGATATCTTGTACTCAGAATAAATAATAAAACGGCGTGCTATATAGAAGTGAACCGTGAGGAAAGCCGATAGTAATCTCCGACCACAAGCTTCACCGTCAATTATTCCGAGCTGCATATATTTAACTAGAACGACAGTCGTCCATGACCGCATTGTATGCACATATAAGCAGCATGTTGAAGGCGCTTCAGGTAAGAATTTTCCCATACACCACATGTTAATTTGAAAGTTCCATATCGAATCTCGTGTTTCTTTGACTGATTTACGTTTTAAGTTATATAGAGAATAGTAGGTTAGTGCCGTGAATGGGAAAAAATATCTGGCAAGGCTCAGGAAACGGGATGGGCGAGGCTCTGCCGAGCACATCCCGTTTCCGTGCCGCGTCCAATTCGAGTCTCGATAATTCCAACTCGATTCTCGATAATTCCAACTCGAGTCTCGATAATTTTAACTCGATTCTCGATAATTCCAACTCGATTCTCGATAATTTCAACTCGATTCTCGATAATTCCAACTCGATTCTTGATAATTTCAACTCGATTCTCAATAATTTCAACTCGATTCTCGAAAATGCCAACTCGATTCTCGATAATTCCAACTCGATTCTCGATAATTTCAACTCGATTCTCGATAATTTCAACTCGATTCTCGATAATATAATTTTGTAATCATTCCACACGTTTCCAACATCAAAAGCGACCGTATTTACAAAATATCAACTACTTTCTCACTACTGTGCACGGAGTCACGCGCGTCACTGTAAGTACAGTGAAGAAATGGTGACTACTTTTAAATATTTGAATTATTCAAATAAATTACGGATAAGAAAATAATTATGACTTATGTCGATATCTTATGAAGTATCATTATTGCAAACCAGAAAAAGCATTGTACGAATGAATATTGAATTCATTTGAATAAATATCGATTTTTGTTAATATTTTGAGACAACGTGCTTACTTCCCCTGTCCGCGTTACTAAATGCACAACAGTGAGAAATTAGTTAGTATTATGTAAAAAAACGGACGCTTTTGATGTTTGGAAACGTGTTGAATGATTACAAAATGACGTATCCGTTTGATTTCCGTAAATCTATTTTTTCGCGTAATGTGTGGTTATGCATCTTTAAGAGGAATTGGACTTAAATTACTACTTGAAAATGCTGAAAATGACCAAAATTAATAATTTCCTGAAATTGGTACATTTCCTTCTTTGTCTATATAAAAAAAAATCCTGAAACTTTCAAAATAATAAAAAAAAATCCTGAAAATCAGTCTTAATGAAATCATCACTGCCTCCGACCCGATACTTCCAACTCGAGTCTCGATAATTCCAGTGTCGATAATTCCAACTCGATTCTCGATAATCTCGACTCGATTCTCGATAATTCCAACTCGATTCTCGATAATCTCAACTCGATTCTCGATAATTTCAACTCGATTCTCGATAATCTCAACTCGATTCTCGATAATTCCAACTCGATTCTCGATAATTCCAACTCGATTCTCGATAATTTCAACTCGATTCTCGATAATTTCAACTCGATTCTCAATAATTTTAATTCGATTCTCGATAATCTCAACTCGATTCTCGATAATTCCAACTCGATTCTCGATAATTCACTCGATTCTCGATAATTTCAACTCGATTCTCGATAATCTCAACTCGATTCTCGATAATTCCAACTCGATTCTCGATAATTTCAACTCGATTCTCGATAATATAATTTTGTAATCATTCCACACGTTTCCAACATCAAAAGCGACCGTATTTACAAAATATCAACTAGTTTCTCACTACTGTGCACGGAGTCACGCGCGTCACTGTAAGTACAGTGAAGAAATGGTGACTACTTTTAAATATTTGAATTATTCAAATAAATTACGGATAAGAAAATAATTATGACTTATGTCGATATCTTATGAAGTATCATTATTGCAAACCAGAAAAAGCATTGTACGAATGAATATTGAATTCATTTGAATAAATATCGATTTTTGTTAATATTTTGAGACAACGTGCTTACTTCCCCTGTCCGCGTCACTAAATGCACAGCAGTGAGAAATTAGTTAGTATTATGTAAAAAAACGGACGCTTTTGATGTTTGGAAACGTGTTGAATGATTACAAAATGACGTATCCGTTTGATTTCCGTAAATCTATTTTTTCGCGTAATGTGTGGTTATGCATCTTTAAGAGGAATTGGACTTAAATTACTACTTGAAAATGCTGAAAATGACCAAAATTAATAATTTCCTGAAATTGGTACATTTCCTTCTTTGTCTATATAAAAAAAAATCCTGAAACTTTCAAAATAATAAAAAAAAAATCCTGAAAATCAGTCTTAATGAAATCATCACTGCCTCCGACCCGATACTTCCAACTCGAGTCTCGATAATTCCAGTGTCGATAATTCCAACTCGATTCTCGATAATCTCGACTCGATTCTCGATAATTCCAACTCGATTCTCGATAATCTCAACTCGATTCTCGATAATTTCAACTCGATTCTCGATAATCTCAACTCGATTCTCGATAATTTCAACTCGATTCTCAATAATTTTAATTCGATTCTCGATAATCTCAACTCGATTCTCGATAATTCCAACTCGATTCTCGATAATTCACTCGATTCTCGATAATTTCAACTCGATTCTCGATAATCTCAACTCGATTCTCGATAATTCCAACTCGATTCTCGATAATTTCAACTCGATTCTCGATAATATAATTTTGTAATCATTCCACACGTTTCCAACATCAAAAGCGACCGTATTTACAAAATATCAACTAGTTTCTCACTACTGTGCACGGAGTCACGCGCGTCACTGTAAGTACAGTGAAGAAATGGTGACTACTTTTAAATATTTGAATTATTCAAATAAATTACGGATAAGAAAATAATTATGACTTATGTCGATATCTTATGAAGTATCATTATTGCAAACCAGAAAAAGCATTGTACGAATGAATATTGAATTCATTTGAATAAATATCGATTTTTGTTAATATTTTGAGACAACGTGCTTACTTCCCCTGTCCGCGTCACTCAATGCACAGCAGTGAGAAATTAGTTAGTATTATGTAAAAAACGGACGCTTTTGATGTTTGGAAACGTGTTGAATGATTACAAAAGGACGTATCCGTTTGATTTCCGTAAATCTATTTTTTCGCGTAATGTGTGGTTATGCATCTTTAAGAGGAATTGAACTTAAATTCCTCCCTGAAAATGACCAAAATTAATAATTTCCTGAAATTGGTACATTTCCTTCTTTGTCTATATAAAAAAAATTCCTGAAACTTTCAAAATAATAAAAAAAATTCCTGAAAATCAGTCTTAATGAAATCATCACTGCCTCCGACCCGACAATTCCAACTCGAGTCTCGATAATTCCAGTATCGATAATTCCAACTCGATTCTCGATAATCTCGACTCGATTCTCGATAATTCCAACTCGATTCTCGATAATCTCAACTCGATTCTCGATAATTTCAACTCGATTCTCGATAATTCCAACTCGATTCTCGATAATTCCAACTCGATTCTCGATAATTTCAACTCGATTCTCGATAATTTTAACTCGATTCTCGATAATTCCAACTCGATTCTCGATACTTAGAATATGTAACACTCCTCCAAATAGGTAATGCTGGCTTTAAATAAGTAATACGATCTCTAAATAGGTAATACTAGCTCTAAATAAGTAATGCTGGCTCTAAATAGGCAATGCTAGTTCTAAATACGTAATGCCAGCTCTAAATAAGTAATACCAGCTCTACATAAGTAATACTAGCTCTAAATAGGTAGCACTAGCTATAAATAGGTAATGCTAGCTCTAAATACGTAATGCCAGCTCTAAATAGGTAATGCTATATCGCCAGACTATTCAAACGATTGTTTCACGGTGTATGAAAACAACACAATTAATATTATTGAACAAACACCCACACCATCGCACCGATGACAATAAACCAACATTACTATCCTAATATTTGTGCCTATGAGAGAATGAGCCGAAAAAGTAGTGGCTTGATATAATCAACAGCGCAGGAAATAATACTCTCTCAATACACCGTGATGGCATCGGTGTGTCAGGTATGCTGCGTGGTTTCCGGCGGCTAGCACTGTTTAGTAGATGCATCAGTACACATCATCGGTGTCAGATGTGGTGCGTGGTGTCCGGCAGATCATCAGGCAATATAGACCTATAGCTGTTGTATTCATACGCACGAAATGTCTTGATTCGTATTTTCAAAAATTTAACTGATAAACTGAGCACTAGAACTAACTTTCTTTTAAACCAATCACATTTAAATCAACCGTGTCATTTGCCCATGTTTCAGTCAACAGAACGAAATGTGAATGAAGAAAAATACCATTGAGCTCCTCCGTTATAGGCGTATCTACACGTTTTGTCACAAGACATTGCCCCGTTTAATGACGAGAAATTCAATTTATACCACAACCATAAAAGGAAAATCCAGTTCAAAGTAGATATATTTACATCTTTTGTATTGGGCTGTGCAAGATTTTTAGCAGAACTCCTATATATGTAGCATGTGGGTTTTCTGACATTTACAGACTATCATAATTTTGCACATAAGAACATTTAAATCGTACGAAGCTTTGTGAAACGGCCCCTGGATCATAAGAGAACTTCAAGCGTTCTGGAACCAATGCTAAAATATATTTATCTCTTAATTATGAGATACTAACTCCTAATTAGGAGTTAGTATCTCCTAATTAGTATATCATAATTATGAGAACTTAGTATCTCACAATTAGGAGTTACTATCTCATAATTAGGAGTTAGTATCTCCTAATTATGAGATACTAAGTCTAAGTATGACTCAGTATCTCCTAATTAGGAGGAGATGAAATATTTTAGCATTGGCACCAGGGGGCCGTTTCACTAAACTTCGTACGACTAAAATGTTCGTAAGTGCACAATTATGATAGTCTGTAAAAATCACATTAGCAATGTTTTATTGTAAACAATTATTGGATTTACATTTATTGAGCATAGACCGCTTATGCAGCCTATGCTCAATAAATGTAAATTCATCAATTGAAATTTCCAGACGATCCTAAAGTTGCACTTACGAAAATTTTAGTCATACGAAGTTTAGTTAAACGGCCCCCTGTATTATACCCCTGATGGTCAATATTATCTGTATACCATTTTTGATATTATTTCTGCAATTACACATCACATGGGCAATGTATATACATGATGCTGTGATAACACAGTTAGATCACGTTCGTTCGCATGTAAGATCGTTAGCGCTTGCGGATTATCACCTCGTACATGCGGATGAATCGTTATCTAACTGGGGCCCGTTTCACTAAACTTCGTACGACTAAGATGTTCGTAAGTGCACATTTCGGATCGTCTGGTAATTTCAATTGATGGATTTACATTTATTGAGCATAGGCTGAAATCTAAATCCAATAATTGTTTGCAAGAACAAATTGCTAATGTGAACTATAATAATTTTGCACTTACGAACATTTTAGTCGTACGATGTTTAGTGAAACGGGCCCCACGCGTATAGGTGTACTTTACCGTTCATCTGGGTTGAACGTTTAGTAATTGGGTAACATTTTCCGGAAATGTTTGGGTATTTTCGTGGAATACAAACCGAAAGTAGTTATCTATTTTCCTTGTATTGGGTGTCAACTGTTCTATATTTAACTCTACTTTCGCTACTGATATAATTACGCTCGACTATGGTGGCATATATCTGCCATCGAGTGTCGAGATGTTCGCATACTTGGTCGACTTAAGGACCGGTGGGGCCGTTGATAATCCAATGATTCATGCATAATTGCTTCGTAAATGTGAAGGGACAAATTCATAACATACATGTGAACAGTTTCTTCTTACTATATTCCTCACAGGGCATGGAGTTGCCATGTCGGCCATCTTAGTGTGTACAAGCCATCGACCAGTTTTACATCTAACTGCATTTAACACATACCACTAATAATACGACAACAACATGAATACAATTTGGTACAAAATGATGTGGAGAGATCTGACTACATCAAGCTATACCTTGTTTTCATCAAATTTATGAATGGTTTGTTGACCCTTTGTTAAACTGTTTGAGAATTCAGTAAAGACTGTATGACAGTAAGAACAATACACAGTGCCGTAGATATATACCTGTATTGCCATACATACTGTATCGATTTTAGTGACCTGTAAGCAGTTATCCGAGTGTATTGTTACTACTGTCTACTTTCCTGCTATGCGAGTAAATATGGCATTTACCTGTGTCAGATGTACTTCTAATAATAGACAGTGCACCAGTTTGACAATTTACGCATGGTGTCTATTGTATATTTTGTGAGTGATGGTAGAAAATCTCAGATATCTAGCGTTTTGTGTAGTCTGCTGAAATAATATTAATAGCACGTTGTCGTTCTATATATCTGGGACGTATTTCACCAAATGTTATTAGATTTGCTGCCATAGCATTGGCTGTACGTGTCAAACGCTCCAAGTGGTGAAACTGTCCGATAGCATGTACAAACTAAATGGCGGTGATGGCAACTCAATGCTCTGTATAATATACTGTAAGAAGAACAAGGTCAGATATACTTTATATAGATAGTCAGTCACATGTATGATTCTACTACATTTGAAACAAAAGGTCATATTATATATAGTCAGTCCTTACCTAGCACAACATGTCGACATAACTTGAAACTATGTTGACATGTTGAGATAAATTATGTCGACCTGTTGAGATAAAATATCACATTATGTCGACATGCTACGTTAAAGTATCACATTATGTCGACTTGATGTGTTAACTTATCACGTAAAGTCGACTTGCTGTGTTAACTGATCACGTTATGTCGACATGTTGAGATAAAATATCACGTTATATCGACATGTTGAGATAAATATCACATTATGTCGAGATATTGTGTTAACTTATCACGTTATGTCGACACATCGTGTTAACTTATCACATTATGTCGAAATGTTGTGTTAAATTATCACGGTATGTCGACTTGTTGTGATAACTTATCATAGTATGTTTACTTGTTGTGACGTATCACTTATCACGTTATGTCGACATAATGTATCTCAACATATAATTTGGACAAATGTCGTGAAACAGACAGTACTTATTTAAGCTTGTCCATTTAAGGACGACCTTGTAATACTGTATTATTCATGTAATGCAGACGGAAGGTCAAACAATGTCGGAACTTGACGCTTGCGGACAATATAAGGTTCGACCATGTCCAGCCGTGGGTAAACGTTTGCTGTGGCACAAAGGAACTGTTTGAACCCCAACGTCGTAGGCCGTGGGTTCAAACAGTTCCCTCGTACCATAGCAATCGTTTGCCCACGACTGGAGATGGTCGAAAGTTATCGTTACATTTCCGTGGAAATATCTTGTAATTTGAACATATATATATATATATATATATATATATATATATATATATATATATAT
Organism: Conchocele bisecta; assembly: GCA_029237695.1. NCBI lineage: Eukaryota > Metazoa > Mollusca > Bivalvia > Lucinida > Thyasiridae > Conchocele > Conchocele bisecta. The sequence continues at coordinate 103,541,324 of CM055271.1, forward strand.
ATATATGCAGTACTTTCGGTAATTTTATAACCCGTTACATTCAGCTGATTTAATCATACATAATCCGGGGCAACAGTACACGTCGCGTGATGCAGCCACAGGCATTCGGCGTGTTTCGGCTTTCATCGGCATAACTATATATTATGAACAAGGCTTCTAACTTTGGTCGGACACAACCTCGTATCATAACATATTCCGCGATTTTATTGACGTTAATGTGAATATGTTTCTTGAAAGTGCACATGTTCATTTGATAATTATTGTTATCTAAAATAACATAGTTAGAACATACGTATGCAAATAATATCGAATTACAGTTTCCTAGGTCGGACACAGCCTCGTATCAGAACAAATGAAATAATGTGTTTACGGAGTAGTATATGAGAGTCAAAATGATACAAGTTTCTATGGAAGTCACCCACTACGCGCGGCGACTCCCACAGGAAACTTGTATAATTGTTGACTCTCATATACTACTTGGATTTCCCCCACTGTTATCACGGTATGGATGAGAAGAGTGGGAATTATTTTTCGGCAACCATTATATTTTCTCGACCGTATGAGAAGTTATTTGCGAGATTACACCCTATTAGAGATAATAATCTCTATGTTATACTCAGTATAATACAGCACCTAGCAGAGGAGACGACTCTGTACACTCACCAGATAGGCTACGACTTCGAGGCGTATCTCGACAAGTAGAAAACCACGCGACCTACCAAAGACCTGACCTTCGAGGTCGAGCACGTTCCTATATCGGTGTCGTTGGGGGATACAATGCACGAGGGGATCACCCACATCTGCGAACGAGATCCCGACACGCTGGTCGAGAAGTTCGTGACCGAGCTGCAGAGGAGAGGTAATGACATCAGGGAGGGGGTTAGGAAAAAGTATATGCCGACCGAAATAGAGATGCTGTCGAAACCTCAGCAATAGAAGATCGTCTCCTGGATCGACCAAGTCCCGTTGGTGGGGTTCAACTGCAGCAGGTACGACCTGAATCTCATCAAGCAGTACCTTGTCGAGAAGTTGGCGGCCACCGTGAATAAAATGATGGTCGGAAAGAGAGCCAGCACGACGATTTTTCTGTTTACCCCGGAGTTTAGATTTCTCGACATCATCCAGTATCTGGGACCCGGTACCACGTACGACCGGTGGGTTAGCGCGTACGACTGTAAAACGGTAAAGTCCCACTTCCTGTACGAGTGGTTCGATTCCCCAAAAAATTCGACCATCCGGGGCTGCCCGACTATCCCGAGTGGTACTCGAAGTTGAAGGGTGCGTACCTACTGTCGATTTCCGAGTGGAAAGAGTGCAATAAGGTTTTCCGAGAAAAGGGGATGAAGACGTTTCAAGAATGGTTGCGACACTACAACGACTTAAACGTCGGACCTTTCCTGGAGGCACTGACTAAAATGACGGAGTTCTACAGGGGGATAGGCGTGGACATACTCAAGGACGCTGTGTCTCTGCCCGGTGTTTCCCTTCAGTACCTGCTCCGCGGGTCGATCGATGGGAAGGCGGACAGGCCCGAGCTGTGGTCGCCGAAGGAGTCGATAAGAAGCTTGTTGGAGCCCTATCCGCCAAGAAGATGATCATATACTCCCCGCTGCTAAAGTGGTATCTGGATCACGGTCTGGTAGTCAAGACGGTGCATATGTTGATATACTACACGCCCGGAAACCCGTTTCAATGGTTCGTTAAAGAGGTCACCGCTGCCAGACGGACGGGTGACGTCGACAAGAGCAAGGCGGTGTTGGCGGAGATATTCAAACTGGTTGGCAACGCGTGTTGTGGCAAGCTGATAGAGGCACAAGAGAGACACCTGAACGCCACATATACGAAGGATGAGAATACTGTCGACCGGGCACTGAGGTCGGCGTGGTTCGAAGACCTGGAGGAGATTGGGGAGGCTTACGAGATATCGAGCAGGAAGACTCGAGTGGGGATCAACAGACCGTTTCAGTGTGGCATAGCGATCTACCAGTTGGCCAAGCTCCGGATGCTGGAGTTCTACTACGACTTCTTGGACAAGTACGTGGATCGCGAGATTTCGAACTTATACAGATGGACACTGATAGCATGTACTTCGCGGTGTCGGAGAAGACGCTGGCGGCGGTGGTGAGAAACAAGATGAAGAGAAACTTCAATAAGGAGAAGGCCCAGTGGTTGGCGTGAGACGCGTGGAGCAACAGAACTCCGGGACTGTTCAAGCTGGAATTTCAGGGAGATAGAGCCATCGCTCTGTGCAGCAAGTGCTACTACGTGGGCGGTGACGGAAGCTCTAAGCACTCGGCCAAGGGGATGACGAGGATATCTAACGACCTGACTTGGGGGAGGTACAAGAGAGCTCTCGAAGTGTGTAGGGACATGGCGTAGAACAGGGGATTCCGAATGGCTAACGGTGTGATGAAGACGTACAATCGGGAGAAGTTGGGGTTGTCTGCGTACTACGACAAGAGGAGAGTGATGGAAGACGGGTACACACCGAGCCTCTAACATAGGTAACAAAGAGGAATCTAAAAAAAGGGGAGAATACTAAAGACTCTGACGAGAGCCTGACCGACTATGACGACGGACGGACCGGGGGTAGCTGGGTGTCAGAAGGCACCGCAAGAAGTTCTTCGCGAACAAACCCGCGCGATGGACCATCATCCAAATAGTAGAGCACGGGCTCATCGGGTTTGGTAATAGAGCGATCCAGATGATATACATTGTACATTGAGAGACCACACGGGATCAGTTGCGCGGCGGCGACCACCATCGAGCTCTCCCGGTTGATAGAGGTACCGGACGTCAACATCCGATGGAAGTCGTTTCTCCGCTAAACCAACGGGTCGCCCGCGCGAGACGGCGGGTGGCTTGTGCGTCACCTTTTTCGCCTTCATGGCATCTACGGGCTTCTTACCGACCAATCTGGTCACCTCGCCGTTCAGTGCGGAGACCACGGCGGGCAGCCTGGTCACCCACTCGGTCGACCGACGCGATCGTGAGAGAGAAACAGGAGGTCTGCTTGGTGGAATTCGTTCGGCACCGGCACGTCGAATTTCAGGCGCGGAATATTGTGAGGCGCGGGCAAATAGATCTGCCAGATGGCCTGCTTCTTGAGCCATTCCTTGGCTGCGTTTTCGGAAACCTTGGTCGCCGCCTCGAGGTAATTGATGGCCGCGAGCCCCTCTCAGTAGCCCCGGGGGCAGTAGTACATGTTCGCTAGCTTGCGCGCTAGGCGAACCGATAGTTTGGTATAAAGCTTGCGCGTGTCCATCGTATGCGAGGTATTCTAGTAGGTCGAGCAGTCTCCAACATGCCATCGCCAGATCCGTCCGGTAACTGCTTCGTCAATACTAAACCTTTGTTGGAAGTTTCGCTGCAGCTGCCGGTTAAGTTCTCAAGGAGCTCGGAGGAATCTAACATCCACTTTGCGAAAAGGGAGGCCGAGTGTTCGTCCTCGCGCCACGTCTCGAGAGAATCTTGGGCCAGACGGATCAGACCCTTTGCGCCATCTAAACGGTGTTTAAGGGCCGTGTAGCCTACATCGATCAAAGCGTAATAAAGCTCGTCAACTAACATCGTTCTACATATATATATTATTTAAAAAAAAAAATTAAAATAATTATTGCTTTTGCTTATTGCTTTTGCTTATTGCTTTTCCAATATAGTAGCTGACGAGACCTGTCGCAACCATCCCCACGACGATGAACGCGATCTCGCGGTATTTTTAGTCCAGCGGCGCGAGACTTTTTTGCGGATGTACCCGCGCCCACTCGCGCATGGCTTCGTCAACGCTCCGGAAAGTTTGCACGGCGTGATTCTCGCGGCGAAACTCTTCATTGATCCAGTCTAGACGGGCTGTTCGTTTTTCCGACCGTGCTTCCCTTGCGCTATTAAATTGTTCTACACCTAAATCGTGACGCTTGCGCTCCTCATCCGCGTCCGAGTTTCCCAGTAACGAGAATAAATAGTTGCTACCGCCGAACGCCGCTGCGCTCACGTTTGCACCACATATCATTATTGCGATCGAAGCCATTATTTCCATATATTAACAGGTATAATTCTAGCTTTAACTAATCTCAAGTCCCAACTGCGGCCCCTACATTTAAGGTCACGAGACCTACGTCTCGCGCGGTCATGTCCAATTTGGGAGCGGGCCCTCCGAAGGCCATCTTTGATAGTCGAGCAAACCCGATACTGAGACCCGATATCACCACGGCGTGATAAACCGCATTCACTATCATTTTACCATTGTATTCAGCCATTACATATAGTGATTATTGCATATTTAAGGGATCGCGATCAATGTTTAAAAGGGGCGCAATCGGTTTCGTAACTTCCTTCGGAACCGCGGCTGGTTGTCTCGAAAGGTATTTCCGCAGCGGGAACGCACACAGGGTGCCCACAACTGCCAGACCACCACCAACAACCCACGGGATGATCCAGGTAGGAGCTACAATCTCCGACGGTTCCTGCGGAGATTGAACCGCAGCTGCCTTCGGATGTTTTGCTGTCGTGCAATCGGATATTGCTGCCCCCAACTGTCGCTCCTGTTCCAAGTCGTGCATTGGGGGTGCGGTTGGAGCGTGAACAAATAACGATTGTTTGGCATCTCGAAGCTCGGCGAGTATTTTATCTTGTTTAGCTTTTCGGGTGGCAGCCGCTGCCCGCCCAGCTGCCTGACTTTTTGGGATTTTGCGTCGTGCAATCGGGGATAGTTCCTCCAACATGCTGCTCCTGAGCTGGAGCGGAGTTGGAAGTGCTGCAATCGGGGATTGCTGTTCCGTCACTCTCGCAGGTGCTTGCACAGGTGCGTCTTGTATCATCATTTTCTGAGCTTATAATTCCTGGGCATATATGTCCAAATTGACAGTGCTTAGCCGTGCTCAACGCGGTTGTCAGCGGAGCTAAGTACATTCCAAACTTGTGAGAAATTGAGCTTGACGGTAGAGTCAACCTCACAATCTCGAAGGCTACCGGGCTCACAACAATGACCATCGTCCCAGACAGCCGGATGAGGATCTCCCCGGCGTTGGGTACTCGACTCGGGTTTAGAAAGACATACTCCGCAAATGAAGGATTGTTTGTCTCTGGTGAGCACATCGGTGACGTTCCGGTGGATTTTGCCTTTACAAAAACTGTCAGGGTGCACCTGGATCGGGTGAACACATCGTACACCACGGTAGACGGATCTCCCAGCACATTACTGAAAACCGTGCAAGCCAGTGATTGTTCCTTTGGGGAGACTGTCACCTTAGACTTCCCACGCCCCGAGATGAAAGTTTTGGAATGGGGACATATCCACGAATTTACGGTCTCTATTCTTGATGATCATGCGAGAGAGTTGAAGAACTATTACCCGATTTCGGTCGTCCTAGAAATTTCAAATTAATTCAAAGAATTAAACTCGTGTTCGTTATAGAATTTATAACAACCAACATTATGAGTATATACGGACCAGGTAGTTCTTCCAATTTATGGACAATTTCGGATATAAATTCAAAGAATCCGAGTAACAATGATGTTCCAGACGGGGACTCCGAAGCCAACCTCACATGTGATTTTTTAACTAGCGGGAAAACCATATCACTGATCAATAAAACTATGTCGACGGCCGCGAACGAGATTCACAGGAGTATAGCACAGCTTAGAGTAGACGTCCTGACGGCGACTGCACAATTTTGCGAAGAGGCACATACAGGACTTAAGGATCTCGGCGGGAAAATAATCCAAGTTGGGGAAGAGGATCATGCCGCACTTACTGAACTAGGCGGGAAAATACCCGAATTTCGGGAAGAGGCCCACACAGAGCTTATGGAAGTTTCCGATAAACTAAATCGAGTTCGTAAAGACGCTCATAAAGCCCTTGAGGAAGTCTCTGGGAGGGTTCGCTCTGAGGCCCATACAGCGATTGCGCAAGTTGGTGAAGGGCTGGGTGCAGTGGTTGCGCAGGTACGTCTATTGCAACCACAACAACGTGTCATAACAGTTTGGGCTGAGGAGCGGGGCCCATTGAATGATGGGATATATGAATATTCATTTGATTCATTTGGCGCCAACGCGAGCAATAGCTATGGGGGATACGTCATGACAACTCCCGGTACGCTTCTACGAATGGCGGTCTGCTCGGTTAACTTTAAGGGTAAATCTGTGGGCGCGGTCACCGTAAATCTCGTACTGGATGGGGAAGAACGTGCGATTGGAGTCACTAAACTCGCTGGACAGAGGTCAGCGATGGTTTTGTTCGCCGGTGACAATCCAATTAGAGTTTCCGAAGGTACTGTTATTAACTTTGTTACGAAAATCGCTGAAAATCGCTGACCCAGTTCCACTGTTGTAATATTGTTAATTGAACTTGATTTATGACGAGTGAACATTTAATACCGTTGAACGTACAACCAAAACCTGCCGATCCTGTTTCAACACCCAATCGAGCATTGGAATTGGGGGATAGGAGTTTGACCCCGTCAAACTTCAGGTTGAAAAATATCGTCGAGACACAGCAGATTCTAAAACAACAAGAGGGGGAAACTCGGAGGGTAAATGCTAAAAAATATAGACGAGCTGCACATATAGCGGAGGGGGTGAGCACCTTGCTATCGTCCGTTTCTATAATGGGTGGGGCTGGAAGCGTGGCCTTGTTGTCCACAGTCGTGGCTGTGCCTGTCGCTGGAGCTTTGAGCGGGGTGGCCACTGTGGCTGGGCTGCTCTGTATGACTGCCAGATTAGTGGGTAGAAAACTAGAAACTAAGAGCAGAAAGCACGATCGAATAGCGGTTCTCGCGAGGTCTAAGAAAAACAGCATCGACGTTATCGTGTCTAAAGCTTTAGCCGATAACAATATATCAGACGCTGAATTTGAATTGGTAGTGGAGGAGATGTCTAGATATCAGGATTTAAAAAATACTATTCGGACTAAGGCGCGCGCCCTCAACAAAGTTGAACCTCTCACAGACGAAGACGTAAAAAAAGTCGTCACGGAGGGGAGGGCCGACGAGAGAACAAATCTCCTCGCCCGCCTCGGGACGTGATATGCTTATTCGCGTGTTTGAGGCAGCAGGAGATACCTCCACCATACAGTCCAGCTGTTCCGACGGCCCCGCCATACGGAACATACAACTTTTTCGGGTCCCGTTACACCACCGTGATTATATCACCCACCGGCCACCATACTTATCGATAACCGCAAACTGTCCGTACCGGGAAGTAATCGTGTTACCGTGTGACGAAGTCACCTCTCTCATATATAAATCGCCTCGACTCGAACTTTGGTGCATATGGTTAAACCAATGCACAAAACAAATGCACCATCGGTTTGTGAACAGGTAATGTTTATCTCCAGGTTTATGTTTCATAACTGTCTTGGTGGTTGTGTGTGAGGAGCGTTCCTATCCGACCGCCGTTAAACTGTGTCATAAATCAGCCGAATGCCGATATAACGAGCGGTGGTGTAGTGAAACTGCCCGACAAATAACCTCGGCAAAATAGCCTTACGGGACTTATCAAAAACTACACATCAGATCGGTTCTATCATTCTAACTGACTTTCTGATTTGAATTATTACTAAACGAAAATACTTGCGAGCACGTAATTCCTTGTTAGCCAGTCGATGAGTAGCGCGAGTGCCACCGCATGGTGGACATAGCAGTGACTCGGATTTGGTCCCTACCCCGCAATGCCGACATGGGCGAGGCGAAACGGATCCATGCCCGGTGATGCTTGCAATACTCGTAAATACCGGTACGATCACACCTCTCGTGACTACCTGTCTTCAACCACGCACAATTATCGAGAACCGGCTTCTTCGGCGAGAATCCTGGGACACCTCTTCTCATCCATGCCCGGTGATGCTTACAATACTCGTAAATGCCGGTACAATGACACCTCTCGTGACTACCTGTCTTCAAGCACGCACAATTAACTAGAACCATTGTGTGAATACATATACTGAGTATAACCAATGGATTTCTTATCTCTAATAGGGTGTATTTCACCTTATCGATTATTGCACAACACTAGGTAGTGTTTATCTTCAGGTTTATATTTCATAACAGCCGTCGTGGTCGTGTGGGCTAAGGCGCCACTCCATGTAGACGTGGGTTGTGAGTTCGCGCCGCGGCTGGACCTAAAACTTTTTTGTTTTTAACTTCTATCCTTGCAAACGAGATCGCTATGGTAAACAAGCATGACGGCGGCGTTCCTATCCGACCGCTCGAGGAAGTATATGGTCTCGCGGTTGATGAAAAATAATTCCCACTCTACTCATCCATACCGTGATAACAGTGGGGGAAAATCCAAGTAGCATATGAGAGTCAACAATGATACAAGTTTCATGTGGGAGTCGCCGCGCGTAGTGGGTGACTTGCATAGGAACTTCAATCATTTTGACTCTCATATACTACTTAAGGCTATAACGTCAATATTTTAGTGGCCAGTTCTTACGATCATTTGAGAATAATCGATATCCTGCAAAAATACATAGAATGCATAGAAAATTACAAGTTTAAATATGTTATATCGTTATGATACGATGTCTGGTTCATTGCGACCGTTTTGAACTGGTCTGGTGACGTAATGGCGCGTTCTAGTAACATCATGAGACACATGCATTACGTAGGTATCGGCTTGGCCCCGGAATGAGCATTGCCCACAGCCATGGTCAAACAGCACGCGCTGTACGTTTGAACACGGCTGTGAGCGGTGTAAAACAATGGCAGTCATGTAACAATACATGCTATTGCGCGGGTTGCGTCATCAGTGTAAACCCAGCTCAGCCATACTCCCGTATGGACAGGTTGATATGGGCAGTCACTGTATATGCATCTTCTAACTGATTGTTTAATTGTCCAATATTTATGATCGATCCCGAAAACAGACTTGTATGTTGGCGTATTTCTGCCAACCAATTAATGTGATAACGTGACTCCACGCACTTTAACCGACTGTTTTTCATACTACAGTAACCGCAACAGCGAAGTTCTGCTCGCAAACATTAAACGGACCAACTGTTTTGCATACTACAGTAAACGAACAGCGAATGTCTCCTCGCAAGCTTTAAACAGACCAAGTGGTTTACGTACTACAGTAAACGAACAGCGAATGTCTCATCGGAAACGTTAAACAGACCAAGTGTTTTTCATACTATAGTAAACGCAACAGCGAAGGTCTCCTCGCAAACATTAGAGGAGATATAACCAGGTCCTGTATTCGCGGTACGCTTATGTATTCATCATTTATATATCAAATATAACAAATTTCACAGTAAACCGACCAGTATGTGCCGTTCTTTTACGGATTTCATAGTCCGGACAGCAAGTTTTTCCAGCCGTCAATGCATGGCTAACTTCCCCTTCTTTTGCTTACCACAGTTATTTCCCTTTGCGATCACGTGGGTATATGACGTATCAGTAGTACTTCCGAAATGTATGCATAATACGATTATTACACTTAATAGTTGAACATACTACTTACAACTCCAGTTAATTAGAGCGCTGATATAAATATAAGAATGACCTGGTTACAAACTACGTACTGGAATGCGACAGTGGGTGACAAAATGGACGTACTGTGCAATTTTCAACAGCTGTAAGATCCCAGTCTGGAAATACATGTATATATATTTACATCGTCAGGTTACAATCTATGTTTTCCTCGATATAACTTATATATAATGCTAAATCAGACGGGCAACAGAGTAGACACTTATCAGAGCTTTCAGGTGCATATACGGATCTGGTGCTATGCTGGTCAAACTGTCATAACGTCATTTTCGTAGGACATTGTCCGCTTACAATGAAACAATGCTAAACATGGGGTCAATTAACGAAAGCCAAATACCCAGGATGGATGACAGCAGTGGTTGCTCTAATTGCCACAGGGTAAGTGGTAAGGGTACGTGACGGCTATGTCCCGAGGTTATTGTTGTTTGAAGATTGTGTCAACATCCGCTGTACTTGTCAGAGCGCTTAATTGCCCCACGAATGGTCCCTGCCGCAGGGCATTGCAACTGAGAAGGTGCAATAAAGCAAACACAACACGAGGCTTATATGGCGTTTGCGACCAGTGTAGATCCAGTTCAGCCTGTGCATCCGTACATTCTGAACAGGATCTGAACGTTTCGGCATTCCTTCAATGAAACACACTAACAAGCAATCTAGATGGTATTTAGACTACATGAGTGTTCTATTTGATTAGGACCTACACTGGTCACAAATCACACAAACCTTATTTCTCCAGTCACAGCCACATATAGGACCAAGCTTTATTTAATCAACGTAACTCAAATTTGGCAAAACAACGATTTCCTTCGGAAAAACATCTTTAGTTTTTAGTCCAAATGTTTTAAATTTATTTGAAACAAGTCAGTAGGCAAATAGATTAGGAATAGTAAAGAATTTTACTGTCCATAGAAAAATTGAATATATAAATTTAATTATTTTTATCTGTCAAAGAACAAAATATGTGATTTAGTTATATTTTAGTATTTACAGTATTTATAAGTATGTATAAGGGAGGGGATATTCAAGTTACACAATTTTAGTCCTGCAATATAACAATCATCCATGTGTAAAATCAAATAAAAATTCGGAAATGTAGAAAGCATCCTGATGCACAGTGTATCTATTCTTCCATGTCTGTCAAACTGGACTCAACCAATCAGCTTGGCATAGGCCTCGCCGATTCAATATACACCTGCAGCATTATTGTTGACATCCGGCGGGCAACCGTTTGAACGTAGCTTCACATGTCTGTCACTGACTAGGGCAGATAAACAAAATGTATTCAACCAATCAGCATAGAATATTTGTGGCTTCGTTGTATTCATAATACACCTGTCCCAAAATACTCTTTCCTATTTGCCTGCGGTCAAATAAGTTGTTTGCTATGCCGAACTATTAATGACCTCCGGCGGCATCCATTTGAACGTATCTACACACACGTGTCACTGATTATTTCACCTCAAAATAAAGAATTCATTTCAACTCGAAATTGTCAAAACACAAGTATGCTGAAGGGACTATCTGCAAAGCATTGCAGAATCAATTTACGAAATGTCGGAGATTATGTCAGCATTTTGTAAAATAAAATAAAAAAAATTAACTTTTAATTCCACATTCTTTCTGATTCTGGCTCGGCTGTCTGTTTGACCGTGAATGACAACCGACTTCCGCACAGATAATCATCGCCGACGATTGCAACCAACGTATAAATAATCTAAGTATAACTAGGCGAAGGAAAAATAACGATTAACGTATATATTGAACGACACAAACGAAGAAATTATGCAACAAATAAATGATGTCCGTAAATCCAAACGATAGTATATAAGAAACTTTTACCCACCAATCAGGTAAGCTGTACTACTGCTACGTCATAGCGGTTATTTTTACAGCGCCACCTCGCGCCAGTAGGTCGCATTAACAGGAGAGATAAGCGATGACCAATTCATTGCCTGGCTCTGTATAGGTGTCCGATACGGTGCGATATGAGAAATCTGAAAATCACGAACAATACAAACCAGGGGCGGCGGAAGCATTGATTATTGGGGGGGGGGGGGGGGCGAACTTTGTGAGGGCCCGAAGGGGCCGAATTCGCTAGGGGGGTCCGGGGGCACGGATCCCCCCCGAAATGAAATCCAAGTGGTGTGAAACACAATTTCTTGCATTCTCAGCAATGTTTGAACAATGTTTGATTAAACTCCGTGGATGGACGGTTAGGCCGGATCGGCAGGTCCCAACTGCTCCTCCTTCTCTTAAATGAGTTGGCTCAGTCAGAGTCGGGTTCCCAGTAATCATGATTACACAAATATATTACAGTAAAAAATAATTTTTTTACAGAATTATTGGGGGGGCTACGCCCCCCCCCCCCCCAACCAAATTATTGGGGGGGGGGGGCGACCGCCCCCCCTGCCCCCCGCTTCCGCCGCCCCTGCAAACGAACCGGAAATCGGTTATTGTGGTCGCCTTTGTTGTTTTTAGAGCATTTTGAAGAAAAAAAGTGATAGTTTCTAATGTGACCTTTAAACATACCAAGTGTTTTTCATAATATAATAAACGCAACAGCGAAGGTCTCCTCGCCAAACTTTAAACAAACCAAGTGTTGTTCATACTACAGTAAGCGCAACATTTCATTCCTAAATTGAGCTATCACGCTGTCACGCGAGGTAGATGACAGAAATACGCCACCATATAAGTATATGAAACGTTTATCGTCCTTGCGACTGGTCCCACACTTGAGAAAATCGTGGCATATCTTTTTTTTTTGTTATCTCACAGCATGTATGGCATGCATGCACACATAGTGGAAAGTGCCTCGCAAGGTATGTACTCCATGTAATATAATTATTAAACTTTGACTTGCACGTATGTTTAAACCTTACATACCCGGTATAATTAGCATACCACGTATAAGCATACACATGTTAACGGAAATTAGTCAAATTACTATTTATTCTCCCTATTTATATTTTGATGTGCAATGATTTATAATCTGTCGTTATGTTATAGTTCGCATTACTTTCTAAGTCAATCGCTGGACAGTATTGTGTTACACTTTTTCACATATTGCAACGTTTAACCCCAATAAGTTACATATTAACAGATTTAATGATTACCTGTTCGACAGGAAATCGAAAATCAATACTCTGATGGAACGTTGCATTGTCCACTTGGTTGAACTATAAGCATGTTATTGTTCACATATTGGATTTTTCAGGAACTAAATGCTGCGGTCGCTAGCTCTCCCTCGCATTTAATTCCTTAACACTCCAATATGTGAAAAATAACTTACACATAAACAACTTCTTTCTCAGTTGGATTTCGCAAAATCTGCAACGAATGGCGTACCCTTTAGACTCGCGATTGGGATTTAGTCATCATGTTAACCCTTACATTGCTGAATTACAATTTGTCGTCCGTAGTTTTCTTTTCCTTTTTAATTTTTCTTATCGAAAACATGATTTGAGAGCACTTTAGAATACATTCCATCACATCCAGATCGTGTTGGCATGATGCTTTGTTTTAAGGACCAGTTCTATATCTGATCATCGTTTGATGATTGCCTCGTAAATGTGATTGTTTTACATATACTTATGTGTATACTGCTTCATTACTGTATCCTATACGGCACATGGAGTGGCCAAGTCGGCCATCTTTGTGTGTTCCAGCCATCAGCCAATTTCAACTGTTCTGCATTTTGACAAAGTACTCAAAATGTGAAGTAGAACATATGATATAATGTAGCTAATCACATGTATAAAAGCCAGAAGAAAGGACTCGTATCAATTATATTACACCAAACTGTAAAATATGTCAGTTTTTCTGGACAGTTTTGTGCCTGTGTTTTTAACAACATGAACCACCATTATAAATAGCTTCATACACAGAAAATCGCACAGTGTATCACTTTTACCTGGCAAATGACACAACACATACCAGATACACACACTACTTTACTGTTATTAGCTTAAAATCCAGTGACATATTTTTTATCTTATATTTAAGGGTAGGAATTGGTTCGAGGACCTTCCAAACCCGTGCATTTGAGCCCAACAAGTGTCAGGCCAATGACCGCTGGCCCGTTGGTCCGAATTTATTAATATCTGCCATACAGTCGAAATATGTGCATTAAATGAAGGAGGAAATGAGGCGGTTAATTTAACCTAGCTAGTTCATTCTCCTATCGCACGAAGCCGGTATGTCAGACCGTGAAAAGGGCTGAGTGTGAGTGCATGTTATATATGGAGACTCAGCCGTAACAGTGTTATCCTATATGATGATGATATTTGATGGTTGGTCAGGGCAAACCATATGAGACAGTGAATGATCGATATTTGGTTATGCAAAGTATGATGTAGTATGTTTTCTGGCCCAGCTACTGTCGTTTCGCGGCTTATCGTTATCTATGAGATGCTATTATTCGAGTTCAGGTGCGGCGTTTATAGGTTTGTATTTAGTTAGATGACAATTTGTTTCACATATTCTGAAGACGAAAGAAAAAAAGACGATAATACACGGCGGTATAGTAATTTCCCAAATATTAGATTGTGGCGTGTGTGTGCAAGTATCAGGCTGACAGTTGTTTAGCCTTCCCAGCTAGAATATGGAAGATAGTTTATATACATGCTCTAGTGCATTAGATTCCTATGATTGTCCGCGTGTCTATATAAGAACTCCGTGCCAACAGTTTGCTGACAATTCTGCGTAAGTAGACTAATGTTCTAACAGTTAGTCTAGCTCATGAGATATCTGGCGAATTAATCTGAAATAATTAAATCATCAGTAAATATGACCTACTCGGTATTCAGGCTAGTATCTAAGTTGCATAAACAGTGTAAATCACTCGTATATAACCGGTGCAAAATCCAATACTTGTGGTACGTGCACGGTTCGGATAAAGCGATATTCTACGGGAGCGATATTTCACACACGAAGACCTATTCGATAGTCGTTACAAGGCTGTTCGAGTATTGTGTTCGAGTATTGTGTAACCCGTGTTACAAATAATGGATGATAAAGAAGACAGTCGGCTACAATTCGTGACAACCATACCGCCGATCATGGTCCAACATTTTAAGTTTGATTTCAGACGATGCATAGTACAGTCAATAATGTTTAATAAGATTAATACGGGCGGCTAATTCCGGCCTAAACTGCAAGTAATGTCAACTTCACATACGTCGGTGTAGATGTGAAGAGCTGTTATCTAACAGCTACCGGGGACCCAGTGACATGTAAGCAGTTAACTGAGTATATTGTCCTTCGTGTCTGCTCACCTACTGTGCGAGTAAATATGGCGTTACCTATGGGTAACGTGTACACTAACATAGGCTGTGCATCAGATGAAAAGTTTACACATCAACAATTATTTTGAGATTGATGGGAGAAATACTCAGGTATCTCGCTTTTTGTATAATTTGCTGGCATACTATTTATAGCATGCTGTTGTCATATCTGTCTATTATGTATTGCACTACATTTTATTTGGCTTACTATCATATTATACGTGTCAAACGCACAAAGTGGTGAAACTGTACGATGGCTTGTACATATAAAGATGGCGGAGATGCCTCTTATGGAGCAATTATCGTTGGAGTCAAGTGTATCTATCCATGACATATTACATTAATGAGCAAATACAAACAGAAAACTAATATGATTGAAATATATATGGACACACATTTTATCTCATGAATCTCATTGTTTAGCATTGTTTGCTTGTTGTCAGAATGAAACATGAAACATGATCTATATTGGTTTGTCTGACCATTTTGAACGATCATTTTCTGGCCGGTTTAAGAAGCGTACCCATGAACACGTGCTTAGTCGCAACACCAGTGCTGACGCTTGACTACGTTTTGTTAGTATTTATGATCATTAGTGGCGACCGATCCATGCATATGTTAGACTACTTGCGTACAATGAGTGGAAGGGGGAGGGCGGGGTTGGTAAACGCATGAACATTAGCACATGACTGTGTTGTTGTAAACATTACATAGAAAGTATTTAAAAACGGATACAAATTCTCATTTCATCATAATTGGCCGCCATCTAGGTTTTCAAAATGGCCGCCATGGTTTTGATGTCCATATTAATATATACTAGGTTCACGATTTGATATAATAATGGCTACCAAAATCAAAGTACCGAAAGAACTAAAACAATATTGCCAGAAACAAAAAGTAGGAAAGTGTGCCTGCCCCACACAGATGATGCATTGGCAGCCTTTATAACAATATTGATCTGGTTGGCGTTCTGTGTATATAAGTTCGTGCTCATTTGAGTTTTTGGGGGCCGTTTCACTAAACTCCGTACGACTAAAATGTTCGTAAGTGCAAATTTACAATCGTCTTGAAATTTCAATTACATATGCAGCCTATGCTCAATACATGTAAATCCAATAATTGTTTACCAGAAAACACTGTTAATGTGAAATTTACATACTATCATAATTTCGCAATTATGAACATTTTTGTCGTACGACGTTTAGTAAAACCGGCCCCTGATGAACAGGTTGTTGTTTGTGCATAGACGTTTGTGCTCATTTGTGTTTTGATTATCATGGGAGGCCGAACCGCTATCAATGCAGTGTTGTATATCGGTAGATTGCCAGTGATATCAAGTAGATCAGTACTGTTGATCGGGACGGGAAGCTTGGGTCCATCCATGTTGGAACCAACCGGCCAATAAATAATGTGACCGTAAAGCAGTCCTTGTACAGCTTAGCAACAAGGAGTAAATTCTCAGGACAACGACATTGATTGTTATTATTATGATGGAGAGAAAAATAAAATAGATGCTGCAGGAAACGTATGTCTGTGCCAAAGATGTTACTATATTATTTGCATGCTATACACATGCAGGTTAAATTTTCTGTGTGCGACTTGATGTGGGGGTGAGATAGAGATTTCGAAAGTGAAAGTAGATGGTTCCGTCAAAAAAGGGGAAATAGCTTATGGAAAGCAGCCCGCATGACCCCGTGTTTGGCATGGATCTAGAACAGGCTTAGGTCACTCACTCCAGGAATGGAAATAACAAAATTGTTTTTGCTGCAGGTAGTTTGCGATTGTCATGTTTGTATGAATGTGGGTCTATGGGAAATCAATTGTCTGCCTGTTTCCTGTAGAAGCGACCAGTGTGAGGGAGTTTTCCACAGTCCGTTAACTTAAGTACGTACGGGTCGTAGTACAGTGAAACCTCTCTAAACCGGACACCCTGGGAACTCCCCAGGGTGTCCGGCTTAGAGAGGTTTCATGGTAAATCAGGTATTTGATCACTCTGAGCCATAGTTATGTGCTATGCGATCACGAACACACATTATCACCCGAGATAAATGAACGAGAAATCCATCAAAAATAAGATCACAGGTGTCCGGTTTATAGAGGTTTCGTAGTAGCTGTGGCATATCCATGTCAATGGACTGAACGAACGTCCTAACATTCTCTGCAGTATGTGCTTGTTGATACACAGACTAATAATTAATCTAGAGTGGAAAGCGTTCGCGAAAAATCAGCGCGGGAATTTCGCAGAAGCAACAACGAGTTAAAATAGATTTTTGGAAAACAGAAATATTGTATTAGTGCACCGAACCATGGAGTTAAGAGTCACAAATAATCGAGTATGGCGGTTAATCGCCGAAGCCTTAGATTACGGAAACATTTGCAATACTATGAATTTAGCACAGAAATTTGCATAAAGCTGTAAGACCTCAAATTTGGATGTTGGTAGTATAATGCTAGCGCTCGAATACGAATAGAAATATAATATCCAGTTGTGTATCTAATGGTGCTGAAGCGGACTGTAACGATGGCCTGCTTAGTACTATGCCATGGAAGGATCAGAGTCAATGACTTAAACCTGACTTCCACTTTTGATATCCAATTAATACGAAGACATCTATATGGTTAGGCCATCCATAATCATTCATATTAATGAGTTGTTTGAATCGGAGGGCTTCTGGAAGTTTCAGTACTTGTTGTTGTTGTTATAACCACGTGATCATACACCTTGCAATCTGCAGCCATATGTTGGGAACATGTCCATCGTGGTTTTTGTGGGTGAGTAGATTGTATTGGCGGGAATGTTTGTAAGTGCACGTTTAGGACGTCTGGAAATTTCAATTGATGGATTTACATTTATTGAACACAGTTCAATTAATGTAAATCCAATAATTGTTTACAAGAGAACATTCTTAATGTGAATGTACAGACTATCATAATTTTGCACTTTCTAACGTTTTAGTCGCACGAAGTTTAGTGAAACGGTCCCCAGGGCCGTTCCAAAATGAGACACGCCATGTGATTTTGTACCTTCGAACATCTGCCTAATTTGATGAAATACATTTACAAAATTTACAACATTTTCCGTAAATGGCGTCAAAAGTTGACAAAATTTTCAGACTACATGCGGAATATAATTCCTGAAAATGTTGTCAACTTTTGACTTTATTTATGGATATGATAATCTCATGTTTCATGGTATATTGTCATGCGCGTCTTGGGTGCGAATTTAGGATCGTCTGGAAATTTCAAGTGATGGATTAACATGCAGCCTATGCTCAATAAATGTAAACCCAATAATTGTTTACAACAAAAACAACATTGTTAAAGGTACATGCCCACTCAGTAGGCACAAACTGTTCTATATCAGAGGCATCATGCGATAAATTTTCTGGCAAAATATACATTAATTCACCATTACACCACGTATTGAATGGCATTATTATACATTTTATATCAGACGTAACTTCCCACACTGACATCAGGGGCGGTAACCGTGTTTCCTTAAAATTATAACGGACATTACTATTTATACTATGTATTTATATTTGTTGATGTGCAGTTATCATACTTTATAATCTGTTGAAAACATTATTTTTTCAGGTGACGCATTTAATTAGTATAAATAATTAAAAAATACCATGCCTCATTAATTTTGCATATGAAAATAGCCTGATACCAACGCGCGTCACTATAAGTAAAATAAATATTACTAAATCTGTATAGCGGCCACTCGTAATCTTTAGAACTGGTGGCACACTTATGCACTTATTTAATTCCTATAAAGTACATGTTGTGCCTACTGAGTGGGCATGTACCTTTAATGTTAAATTTACAGACTGTCATAATTTTGCACTTACGAACATTTTAGTCGTACAAAGTTTAGTGAAACGGCCCCCTGGTGGATATATTGCCATGGGTGACTCATGGTTTAGCTTCTAATAGCACGGACACAACATATCTTATCCCCAATATAATTAGTTGTTCCCGTTAACCTTTTAAGGAAACTCGGTTATCGCCCCTGATATCAAGAGGGACGAATGATTGTTTAATTTGCACGATAAATGCTACGTCTAAAGAATGGACACGAATGTCTCCATAATTACAACCTGGAATGTAGGAGTGCAGGTGTAACTGATAAAATTCATTTCCAGATTAGAAGATATTCTCGGAGGAGCAATACAGCGTCACTAATATCAGTGAGGTCGGCAGTGATCGTTGGCCCGCCAGAATCCCCCCTCACACACAATGAGCAGTAACATGTCAGCGACATGCGTGGATATATTGACGGAAGGACTGTACACCAATTACATTCACTGGTTCCTCATTCCCGCGGTAAGTTACTTGCTGCGTGACACGGGGATTCTTGTGTAATATTGATTTGCGTATAATTGTTTATTTGTGGAATGTTGTACTGTAATGTATCGTATTGTGTTGTATTGTATCCATGGTGTCCGTTTCAGCGGTGTTCCACGGTAACATATTGAATTTCGCGTACCAGTGAATTCGCCTATGTATGAATTACATGTAATAACCGGGTTTATGGTGTATTTGTGGTAATACCCTCATTAGTGTCCTATGCAGAGTTAATTATGTGTCTTTGACAGCACTTTAGAATAATTTACAACATGCTTTGACAGCACATTAGAATCATTTCCATTAGTTATGAAAAATGATTCTAAAGTACTGTGAAACCATATTTTCATTGATAAATAAGGCAAGATATATAAGAAACAGCAAACGACAATTGTTGTGTGTAGCGGTCTAAGGGTTAATGAAATATGTTCTTTTCCGTCAATAACATAAAAATCACCCTCCCTAAAAAAATATGATTTGATAAAATTCAATCAAATTTTAATTTTATTGATAATAACATTAATATTTGATGGAAATTCATCAAATAATTTGTTTTGGGGAGAGAGACTTTTTTGTTATCGGTAAAAAAGTACTTGCCGTTAAATATATTTTAGATTTAAAGTGTTTAATAGCCAAACGTTCGTCGGCAGCAAAACGTGGAACAGACAGTAGGTAGGAAACCACATGGCTTCTAATCTCACATTTCAGGTTGGATCAGTGGTTATCCTGTCCCTCCTAGAAAGGAGGAAGTCGTACAAACTCCACCTGTTTGATGGCCGACCCGGCGCCGTCAGGTACGTAGAGGATACGCTATTTTGTTTGTGGAAAATCCTAAATATTTGCTGGATATGAGGTCAAATGTTATGTCGTGACCACCATCGTCGAGACTGTTCAAATGAGTGGTCACAACATATACTTTCATTGAGAACGAACACGCATAAACTATTTATATTTATTCCGAACGTATTGGGTACCCTCAATAACTGGAATGGACTGTGGTATGTTAATTTTCTAACCAATCAAATCATCATCTGGGACATTGACATTTTGCTGGCAACATAAACATTCATTCACCATTATCCCACGTAATGATTCGCATTATTATAGATTTTATATCAGATTTCCACACTGATATAAGGGTTGATAACAGCGTTTCCTTAAATTTTTAACTAACATTACTATTTATTCTCTGTATTTATTTGTTGATGTGCAATGATCATACTTCATAATCTATCGAAAATATTATTTTTTTCAGGTGACGCATTTAATTAGTACAAATAATTAAAAAAAATAGCATGCCTCATTAGCATTGAAACGATCCTGATAAGACCGAGTCACTATCAGTAACATTAATATTACTAAATGATTATATCTGTATAGCGGGCACTCGTAATTTTTAGAACTGGTGGAATAGTGCCACAATTATACACTTATTTAATTCCTATAAAGAACATTTTGTGTTTACTGAGTGGGCATGTACCTTTAAGCAGCTCAAATTTGGTTCTTACGACAGTAAACGCAACAGCCCATGGTTTTATTACTTATAGTTACATTGCATGTTTTGATTGTTTCACAAATATAAATGGCTAAATTTAGAATTTAAGCGTTGAAATTAAAAATCATCCTGTTTTACGTCAATTTGTCGCTAATCATGGAACAGCGACGTTGTCCTTAGCGTGACGTCAACCAAGCTTTAACGAATCAACAACGTCGCGCTACGTTAAGTGGGGCTAGTGTAGTGTATTGGGATATAAGCGCATTAAGTTGAATGGGCGTTTCCATTATGAAGTAATGGAAGGTGTAGTGTAGTGTAAATGTAGTGTAAATGTATGTGTTAAAGTATGACCCGCATCGGTTATTTAACTAATTTGCTGAATAACCCCGTAAAGGTAAAATATATGGTACCACTTAGTCTGGAGGATATGTGACTAAACATTACATTTGATGGAAATGTAGTATACAGTTTTTTTGTTTTGGTTTCTATGACTTCATACGGGTATGGGCTAACAAGTGGTGGCATTTTTAAATCCATGATGGCCACTGCACAACATCAAAATTAATTAATATCACGATAACGTCCGACTTAATCCTACTAGAAGATACATATTTACTCTGTACTCATGTTTTAACTCATGCAGAATATATTGGAAGATACAGTTACAATCCGATAATTATATTTTGGTGGAAATGTATGTGAACCTTATGAAACATCGAAGATTGCCGAGTTTACTAAAGAAAACTGATAATGTTACAGCTGGCAAATTATTTTGGCTTAGGTCGTTAATTAATCTGGAATTTCTATCCATATATTCAATCAAATGAAACATAATAGAAGTGTATGTTTACAGTTTGCTTATTGATTAGAGTAGAAATCCAATATGGCCACCAAATGTGTCATCAAATTTGTAAAATACTTAAATATTTTTAAAACGTTTTTGGTCAAATTCATGCATATGTCTCGTTTTATTTTGCCTTTTTAAGGACGGTTTTATATGTTGGTATTTCTTGATTTTGAAGTTTTAAATGAAAATACAACACAATTTGATGGGATCCACTTAGACATGTTGTTTATGAGGAGTGTATCTCATCAGCCAGTTTCCACATTACCGAACATCTTGGCTGTACCAGTAGCAGCCGGAAACCAAGCTGTGGATAGATCATCTGATCAAACCACCCCTGATTATAATGACATTGCCATGGGCAGCACACGAGGGTGAATGTGTGGTTCACATACGACGAATTTACAACTCGACATGGAACGATAATCATGAGCTATAGAGTTGGCAGTTGCTGTTAACGGAATGATCATATGGGCATTTAATTTTTGTACATGGGGAGATGGTTCCTTTATATTAAATTCATGAGCAATGCACACACTATACGCATTAATTACAAAGTTGAGACACAATTCCGCATATCATTAAAGCAAGAAGACCACTGCAGTATCACCAAACATATGTGCATCCACACATTAGATGAAGCATCACACATATACAGTGATCTGTTGAACATAGACACATGCGAGGTGGTGATTGCGGATGTGGCAGCAGATGATGCCCTCGGTATTGGCCAGAGAAGATGTAAACACTCATACAAATTACTGTACCACACCAGAGTGCAACAGCCGTCATTTAGGCACATTGGTGTATGATGTGTCATCACTATTGCGGCTAATCGACTGGCCATCTGACAAAGCCCAGACCCACGTGTCCGCGGCTGCTTTTCATACGTTAGTTTACCATGTACTACCAGATATGAAAGCTACATTTGTGTTTTGCATGTATTATACATGTCGTACATGTAAGGGGGGGGGGGGGGGGGTGGGGGTGGTGGATCAAGTCGTTTGTAAAATAGTAGTATACAGAATAATACACATGGGATCGGATTGAAAGCACGCTTATATAAATCCTCCTCATATCTCCACTCATGAAGAACGGATAGTAGTATGTTGTCACGAATTGAAGCCGAATATTTTGTTCATCATCCATTATTTGTAACACGGGTCACACAATACTAGTCTAGAGCACAATAATTGAATAATCTCGTACAGACGATCGAATAGGTATTCGTGTGTGAAATATCGCTCCCGTGGAATACACCGCTTGAGAGAATAGCGCTTTATACGAAACCGTGCACGGACCACCGGTTTTGGATTTTGCACCGGTTATAGCTGGGTGATTTACACTGTCTATGCAGACTGAGATGCTAGCCTGAATACCTAGTAGGTCATATCTACTTATGACTGAAGTATTTCAGATTTATTCACCAGATATCTCATGAGCTAGACTGACTGTTCGAACATTAGTCTACTTACGCAAAATTGTAAGCCAAATGTTGGCACAGAGTTTTTTATATTGACAGACGGGCTACGGCAGGAAAATTGTGCGCTAGAGTTGGCTATATATATTATCACAAACCATATTCTAACAGTCGGACACACAAATATCCTTGTGAACACATTGGATCGCAAGCAATCACTGGAAAGTACATATGTTTTTAGTTACTTTCTAATGCTGCCATTTAAGTCTGAATCCTGCCAAGACCGGCAATTCTCCGCATTATTATCGTATCCTTGATACTACTGCCCTATTTCATTTACCTGAGTTATTTGGACCAATTTCGACCAAATGATTGGTCAATAAAGGCCGTATGGCATGTATCCGCTGATGTAGAATATCTCCATTAATGCATCAGTCAATGTAAATCCCCGCCCCCCCCCCCCTCCGGGGGAGGGGCGGGGCTTTACCGGGGCATACCCCAGGGCTTTTACCTTTCATGATGCCCCGCACTGCGGGGACTTTACCGGGGCTTTAACTGTTGCTAAGAAATTGAGCGGGGACATACCCCGGGGCTTTACCGGGGCTTTACCGGGGTTTTATCAGACTGTTATCAAGATATGTACATGTATGTTTACCTGAATACTGTTGTGTGGGAGGGGTGACATTGGTTTAAACTGTTTAATACGATCTACTTTCACTGTGGACTGTTTAATACTGGCAAATTTTGTTTAATATAAACAAAATTGTTTTCAAATAATTCCTCTGTTTATATTGCACTGCCGTTATCCGTTATCCGTTATCCGTTATCCCAGCCCCCCCCCAACACGTGGAAAATTCTGAGACATTCCCCCCCCCCCCCACACACACTGAAGGAAAACCCGAGACCCACCCCCCCCCCTGGAAAGTGATTCACTACCCGACCAACCCTGGAAAATCACGAGACCCCCCCCCCACCTGGAAAGTGATTCTTTACCCAACAAACCCTGGGATAAAAATCCCGAGACCCCCCCCTGGAAAATCCCGAGACCCCCCCCCACCACCTGGAAAGTGATTCTTTACCCAACAAACCCTTGAATATCCCGAGACCCCCCCCCGCCCACCCCCCCCCCCCTGGAAAATCCCGAGAGACCCCCCCCCCCACCTGGAAAGTGATTCTTTACCCAACAAACAAACCCCCTGGAATATCCCGAGACCCCCCCCCCCCCCCCCCCCCCCCCCCCCCCCCCCCCCCCCCCCCCCCCCCCCCCCCCCCCCCCCCCCCCCCCCCCCCCCCCCCCCCCCCCTGGAAAATCCCGAGACCCCCCCACCACCCCCCCCTGGAAAGTGATTCTTTACCCAACAAACCCTGGCCCCCCCCCCCCCCCCAAATCCCGAGACCCCCCCCCCTGGAAAATCCCGAGACCCCCCTACCACCTGGAGTGATTCTTTTACCCAACAAAACCCTGATATCCCGAGACCCCCCCCCCTCCCCCCCCCCCCCCCCCCCCCCCCCCCCCCCCCCCCCCCCCCCCCCCCCCCCCCCCCCCCCCCCCCCCCCCCCCCCCTGGAAAATCCCGAGACCCCCCCCCCACCCACCTGGAAAGTGATTCTTTTACCCAACAAACCCTGGAAAATCCCGAGACCCCCCCCCTGGAAAAATCCCGAGACCCCCCCCCACCTGGAAAGTGATTCTTTACCCAACAAACCCTGGAATATCCCGAGACCCCCCCCCCCCCTGGAAAATCCCGAGACCCCCCCCACCCACTGGAAAGTGATTCTTTACCCAACAAACCCTGGAAAATCCCGAGACCCCCCCCCCCCCCTGGAAAATCCCGAGACCCCCCCCCACCTGGAAAGTGATTCATTTACCAACAAACCCTGGAATATCCCGAGACCCCCCCCCCCCTGGAAAATCCCGAGACCCCCCCCCCCCACCCACCTGGAAAGTGATTCTTTACCCAACAAATAAACCCTGGAAAATCCCGAGACCCCCCCCCCTGGAAAATCCCGACCCCGCCCCCCCCCCACCCCCCCCCCCCCCCCCCCCCCCCCCCCCCACCATGGAAAGTGATTCTTTACCCAACAAACCTGGAATATCCCGAGACCCCCCCCCCCTGGAAAATCCCGAGACCCCCCCCACCACCTGGAAAGTGATTCTTTACCCCAACAAACCCTGGAAAATCCCGAGACCCCCCCCCCCTGGAAAATCCGAGACCCCCCCACCCCCCCCCCCAACCTGGAAAGTGATTCTTTTACCCAACAAACCCTGGAAAATCCCGAGACCCCCCCACACTGGAAAAACCTGGATCCTATTTCTCACACACACCCTCCCCATGTAAGTAAAAAGTATAAAGTATAAAGTGCTGCATTTTATACTATTAATAGGGGGGGGGGGGTCGAAGAGCCGGTGTCATATAGTGTTTGCACCGTCCGTGTGTCCGTGCGTTAATACGGTTAAGAAGTTTGTATCATGCAAGGGTCCACTTTTGCGCTATTTAATACTATTCACACATATCCGACCTTCCTTCTACCGAGTCCGTGGGTGGTGCCAAAGGTTAGCGGCTATTTATTTGGTTACTACTATTAACAGGAACGTACCTATTTCAAAGCAACAAACACATATTTACCCTGTACTTAGTCGACCCTACTTGTCCTAACTGTCATTTGGAGGCGGAGCTAGGATGCGTCACACATGCTACTAAGATGCCCAGCACTACACGAAGTTCGGAAGACAGACCTACCCGGCGTTTCGTCAAGAAATCCAAAAAGTGCTAGGAGACTCGAACTTTTACAAACTAAACATATCGGTCATTACCCAGCTGATCATCGACTGTAACGGTTTCAAAAACAACTATATCACTAAGTCAACCACCCTAGAAATAGAACGAGTAGCAGGCCAAATGTGCTACCAATTACATCTACAACGAATAAAGCTGCTTGGGTTGTAATAATGGCTTCCCATACTAATAAAAGTTCCCAGATCTACTATTTATAAGTGACATTTTGCTCTACAACACATCATTTTCGTGCAAGAATATTTCACATTTAAAATCACCAGATGGCCCCGCAGTGCGGGGCATTTTACCGGGGCTTTTACCGACCATGTTGCCCCGCAGTGCGGGGCCTTCACCGGGGCTTTAACAGCAACGAAAATATAAGCCCCGCTATTCCCCCGGGGGGGGGGGCGGGGACTTACATTGACTGATGCATAATCATATCGAACTGAATCATTAATAATTCGTGTTTACGTGTAAATGATAACGATTACAGGTCTCGCATGTGGGAGCATTCCGTGAGTATTGTAATGGCATATTATTATCATGTGTTTTTTTTTGCATGTCACTCCGACTAATTTCAGTAGCAATTTATTCTATTTGTAAACGAAGGGCGAACTCGATTGAAATGTTTACTAAAACTAGCTATGCATTTTATATTACGATTCAGTCCAATATCAGTTCTGCGCCCTGTACAATACATGAGAATATTGCCAATTTTAACATGTCACAATTGTAACGTGAATTTTCTGGACGACTTTTATTTACTCTATGGTGGACACATGTAAACTCCTAACCCAGTTGTCTGTACATTCATTTTATTAAGTCATGTACGTTCAGACAGTTCTGCTCTAAATGCACTGATTTATACGTCAGTAAGCTGCAATAAGGACATGATGTGAAGTATAATTTATTTCAATCACTGATGCTTTGGGTCAGCCTGTGGAATCCTACAGTCTGAGTATAGTCTACAGTGTTTATCATTAGTAATGTAATACTGTATGTGTCTGCACAGGAAAATACTTGGCACAGTTGCTCTTTATTAAGTTAGCGCAGTTGGCCACGGGCAGTCTGATCAGGGTAAGGTCTGTCGCAATTAAATGTCTGTTTACTAATGGTAAATAGCTGTGAATGACGTCTGTATTCACATGTATGACTGTGAAGATATATATCGTTGGGTACACTAGATATAGTGGCTGTTCATTAATGTGTTATATCGCATTCTCCGAATTTTTAATTCCATCAGCCCCCTTCTTCCAATTAGTGAAAATATCTTTGTGTACATTGCAATTTATCATGTTTCATCATAGTAATATATGATGTTGTTTAGTATTGCCATGCAGTCATAATATTGATTTCATGTGCACTACTGTGACTATTATTGACACTATAACACGTTACATTCTGGTAACAACACCGTTGGTGTTTTGTAGTCACAGCCAGTAAGCCAGCCAGGCAGTCAACCAGCCAGTCAGCAACCAGCGACGGCACGTCCATCTGGTGTATACGCGTAGAACCAGTACGCAACACCTATTTATTCTGGAGTCCACAACACGACACCGTTTACCAGCGGCGACTCTGCTCCGCGTGGACCAAGGGCGTATCGAATGGGGCATCATTCCGGTGACGTCATTCCGTCCAAGGACGAGATGAATCTCGAAGGACGTTCACCCATGTGATATTGGCCCCATCCGCCCAAGTAGGCTGTATATTCTAGTTCCATAGTTCCAAGTAACTTTACGACGTCATAAGAACGTCACTATCATCATATCGAAAACCGGAGTAGATTAACGGAACTCTAAAATCGGATCTTGAACCTGATGCATAATGTTGAACTATACCTACCTGTTCCAGAATCGTGACGGTGCCTTGGTTGTGCGATTTCATTTGGCGGTTTCATCTAGGGGACGTTGTCCGTACTGACATTACCATCCATTGTTTGTGCATTTCATTATTTGTAAATACATCATCATTGTAACTATATACCTTGTTGTATCTGTCCACAACGTGCTTGGTGTTCCATCCTTTCAGTAAACAATCTCGGTGTCACCCTGGCGTGACATATGTCACCATCGTAATTTCCATGTTGGATAATTCAGTATGTCTTGGCCACTCCGAGACTGATGTGTGATAAACACACCCAGTTACCCGCATCGTCTCATTTTTCAGTTACCCACTTACAATCCAGGGATTATCTGGAGTCAATACAGTTGTATGACCACATTGGATTGGCAATACCGCTGTATTAAAAATTGCCCATCAAGGGTACATATCACTTTCTAGTATTGGTGATGTTAATGCCAATATATAATCAGTCATGACAATGTTGAGAAATTCACATGGCCAGAAAGGTGGTAGTGGAATGCACGTTATTGACAGAGTGGGAGACCAACCACTAGGGTGATACCCCACATACTGTACATACTGGCACAGGCCAGGCAGCTCAATACATTCTCAAGATGATTTTCTGCATTTGAAAATATATCAGGATGCCAAGCAGTAACATGTAGTCAATTCCAGATTGGTCATACCATATTATGTCTATGTAGGGTGGGAAATCATGCAGAAACCACCTGACACATATGCATGGCCAGTCTGATAAAGGGGAGACCAAGTACTGATTATAATTGCAAAATAATGACAATGTTCAACCACAAAAGAAGTTCTATTTGGCAAGAAAACAAATGCAGCTTAATTGCTATTATCATCCACATTATGCAGAACTGTATTGTTAAGTCATTATTGCATTCCATTAAATCGGTCAATTACTAATATAACGTTGATGCTCTTGTTGGGTTATGGTTAGGGTTAGGTAAACCCTAACCATAGCCCTAGCCCAACACTTGGGGAAGTTTAGTAACATGTCAGTAGTGAACCCTCAATAATCCTCAATGTCCCTCAATGTATCTTAACAATATTATAGTCTACTTATGCTACAGTCGGGAGACTAGATACGATATAAGGATAGAACAGCCAAATCACTGTAATTCATATGCAGGTGTGATGTTAGTACTGTACTAATGTAAATAATGAATTAGGAATACTTCATAATTTATGTTATCTGTGAATTGTAGTGAATCTAGTCCAACCACATATGATAATGTGAATGAATGTTTTGTAGGTAAAGTTGTACTAGTCTTTGCCAGGGTCTGGTCAATAGCCAGTATAGCAATTAGTATGGATATTTATCACATGAAAACCGTGTTATGCCGGGTTGTTAGCCAGTTCATAAATGTAGTATGACACACGTGTAATAAGACCTGGAGTGAATTTGATTGGTTGACCGTGTCAACCTAAATCCGTATTCGTAGTATGAGATAACGTTATATCAAATGAACAAAGGAAATACGTTCCAAATGGCGCGACAAAGAAATGATGTTTGACGTTGAAGTCATCATGTTTTAAACGTCATGCGAAGCGTCAGTGACTCCGTAAATAATGTTATTAGAATGTGCTCCCGTTTGCTATTTTGAAGTACTTACAAAGAATGGAAACCTATAATATGACATATTATAATACAGTATTAAAACTATTGTTTCTCTGTGGATATTTTCAACTAGATGCGTTCAAAGAACAATATTGGATATATGTCCACCTTATGTGAAACTTTGCCACGATACGCGGCTGCTGGAGTGACGGTGAGCCCCCAAACTCTGTTGCAGACCGATGAGTTTCCTGGATGAGATCTCCAACCGATGGGGCCTGATGTTCGTGCTGGGATCGGTGACGGGCAACATTTTCAGGATGACGATGAGGGCATTCAACATCGAGTACCCTATCTGGGCAAAAAGTATGTTATAAATATAGGATCTTACACGAGTGATGATTTAATATGATATTCATTAAACGAGTTTACTGAATCAGTCAACGAATTTAATAAATATCATATTAAATCAACAAAAATATTAGATTCTATTTATTGCATCTGCAGAATATTATACACTGAAGCTGCATTGGTCATCTGTCATGCTTTCTGCAGCATATTTATTACAGTAGTGTAGTATGATTTTTATTGCACTGCGTTAATACACTGCGAGCGTCCATTGTATGCAAAAATGCAATATTAGCCCATGTTCTTAGCTCCATATAAATGCCGAATTGTTCACTTTGTGACCAAGAATGAAATTTGGTGGAGTTTGTTTTTTTTCAGATATGGAGCCATCTCATATTTTACCTATAATGAACCAGAAATCCAAAATGGCCCCTAAAATCACAATTTTCCCTTGAAAATTCTAAAACAATTCTGATTGTGATATTGTAGGGAAACATACATTGATGTTCATAAAATGTACGAAACAATAAGATATGGCTCATGGGCACTCACAAATCAAAGATGGCTTCGCAAAAGCATCCCAATTTTAATGTCCTAAGCATAATGTTTTTAAAAAATAGTTTTCAATGTGATAAGAAATTGTAATTTAGTAGAGTTGTTGTGAATTACAGATACATTATTTTAGAATTATTCTACAATCTCAGATTGTACAAATGACAACCAAAATTCCAAGATGGCGGCTGCTAATTATATTTATTCAGGATAAAATAATATTAAAAAAGGTTGCTTTTTCTGATAAAAACTTGAACTGTGGTGTAATTGTAAAGAACTATAAATTATTGTTTTGAGACTTGATATATCGCATATATAACGACAAACAATCCAAGATGGCCACCATCAATCATATGTATGGATATTAAACTTTTAAAATCATAATTTTGCAGTCACAACATAAAATTGTTTTTGTAAAGAAACACAATATGTTTCAAATGTGGAATTATCTCAAATTGAAACACAGGCGACATATATATTCAAGTTGGCCGCAAATAAAAGCTTACAGCATAATTATCAGCCCTAAGTCATACACAATGTTTACTGCGTGCCAACAACCACTCAAAGCAATCCAAGCCTAGATGAACTGACAAAACTTATTAGAATCGGTTCAATTTACAACATATCCAGTTAATGTTACACTGTTATGAATATTAGATGAACAGCTAAATTCAACAATATGTGGCATATTGTTCATGTGAGATTTTTTCTTTCATGAACACATAATCACAGGGTCATATTTCTGGGCCTCGGGAAATACTCTCAAAAGTAGGAAATACTGGGAAATATGATTTTTCCGCTGGAAATATGTTTTTTTGCTTTTTATTTTCCTTAGCAATTTGTATGTTTGCTTAGTGACTGTAAAAACAACTGCATATTTACCTGGTATTAACATTCATCAGAAATTATCTCAAATTTTAACTACGTTTGAAATTAATAATGATACTGTGGTACTGATGAGTGGGGAGGGTGTGGCGTTCTCAAATATTAGCAGATATTTTGTTATAATTTAATGATTTCTAGTATTTCATTAGCTGGATTTCTACCAGTAGGCCAACTAATCAAAAATTGACACATTCAAAACCAGTTTAATAACCATAATATTTCCCTGTATGTCTCAGTATTTCCCGGCATTTCCCGGCATTTCTCGCTGAAAAGTATTATCGGGATTTCCAGCTTAGTGGAGAATGATGGTTTCTTTAGGAGTAAGAAGCTTTTTGTTTTTGCATGTCAATAATTTTGTGCCGAAACGTTGGAAGAGTGGGTTGTTGGTTACAGAGGTATTGTTTAGGATTAGGAAGTATTTCCCAACATAGTCTTAAGTCAATGTAGGTTTTATAAACATGTACAGTGAAGTATGTTTCATATCTTTAAATAATGACATGGGACTCTGCCACTTGTCTGTCAAATAGTACCGTCCTTATGAACTAATATCCCTGTCATTTACATTTGTTTGAAACTTTGGTGGTGCTAGAATCAGGTATTCCACATGGTGATGCAAAGTTAATTGGTGGCGGTTCAGTAGCTGTGCCAATGCTACATCCATTCGTTGCCTAAACATATCAGGAATATGTAGACCATGCATTTATAACATATATACATGCCCAGCTACAGGACGTCGAACGGTTTAATGTTGGCTGGTATGTATATCTACCCACCAGTTTTAAGCAAGCAAACGAGGGTGATTCTTGCTACTGGACATGCTGGAGATAGGAAACGTGTTTAACCAACAAAATATTCTGGAAACTGGCAGGGCTTTTTGTGAGTTCATTCGATTTTAGCACACTCGGTTGCTATTGACAGCAACTAACTATATAGCACCATGAAACAAGGACACTCATCTTTGATCCTCATATCATGGCTAGCATCGTACCCACATGAGAAGGCTGACTCACGATGCTGCATGTGGAAGATCATACGACATTGATATAGCAGAGTTCTCATTCAAACTGTTGTAGTACGGTCTGTAGCTAAATTAAGACAGCTCATGCTCACGGACGTTACAATATGTGTGGCCAGCATAACCATTCACACAAGCTTACTGCCATCGGCAAATTAAATTGATCCTAATATAACTATGTAAATCAGAAATTGCAAGAGGAGCTACAATTTTTGTAATAAATGTTGTGTCAGCTGATGGTCCAAATATTTACTAAAACAATTATCTTAATTTAAATAAAGTGACACACAATACATGTACCAATGTATGATCAAACAGTTCTTCTAATCTCATTTAGTATTGAAAGGTTTAGTGATAATAAATTGTGTACAATGTATGTAGATGTAGTTGCCATTTCCTAATCAGAGTCGTGAGACGGATATCTTATAATTTATGATCCCCTGATACTGTGGTGGCCATCTAACTATGCTAATATGACATATATTCACTGTTTGTATTAGCACTACCCATGCCCTCGTTTGTTGTACAATTACAGTTGCTTGACCCTTAGCCTGCTGATTGCGAAAACTCGTCTGCTGTTGCTTTATATTTTGCCCTGTTTCTCAATAAAAACATGGTTTTACAGCACTTTAGAATCATTTCAATGGAAATGATTCTAAAGTGCTGTCAAATCATGTTTTTGATGAAAAAAATCGAAAATAAAACATAAACAGCAGACGACAACATTTCATTCAGCAGGCTAAGGGTTAGCAGTGTATATCATTTGACGATAAATACTGATATTTAAGGTAAATACTGGTAATAACCAATCAAATGCGCTGCAGGTTTTATTACACGTGTGTCATAACACATTTATGAAATGGGTTTAAACACGCCTTAAGAAGGATTTCATGTGATAAGCCCCATTTCTCGAGTGACAGCCACATTTCACTGCAGTTTTCCTGCTGTACGTTTTCTGCCTGGAGACGAGCGTGATCTGTTACCCGCTGTTCGCCTGCATGACGTGCCGCCACAAACTCGTGGGTTCTATGCTCGGCCTCTGCTACAGCTGTGATGGTACGTTTTCCTACATACATGTAGTTACAGCCTGTAACTCTGTGACCCTCTCGTACCGTACATACCCATAGCATTCCCCTGCAGCGTGGCGAATCAGATCTGATTCGCACTAAGTCTTTAGATAATTATGACATTTTTAAAATATATTTCAATTTAAATCTGTGATAGAATTAGGAAACTGATATAAACTAATACACTTCTAAAGTAGTTTTTATCCTTGCAGTATATCCAGGGAATAAAAGTTTGTCTACTTAGAAACTAGGGTCCAACAAAAATATTTCGTGTGGCTTTTGGCTGGTAATGATTGGATCTCTAGTAGATTTGAGCTTAAATTTACTTGGTAGGTGTACCTCATGAGACACGCAGTGTGCTTTTGTACCTTCGGACATCTGCGTAATTTCATGAAATACGTTTACAAAATTTAATAATTTTTCCATCAATGAAGTCAAATGTTGACAAGAATTCAGAGTACATGTACATGCGGAATTATATTTGTGTCAACTTCTGAAGTCATTTACGGAAAATATCAATTTTCTGTAAATATATTTCAGGGAATATCGCAGATATCCGTAGGTACAAAGTCGGATGGCGTGTCTCATATGAGACATTTTTTTCAGGAAATATATGTACAGAAACTGATATTTTCTGTAAATGACGTCGAAAGATGATGAAATTTTCATAGCAAATGCGGCATTTGTTACGAAAATTTCGTAAACTTTCGACGTAATTACGGAAAATGTAAATTGTGTAAATATATATCATTGAATATCGCACATGTTCGTATGTATAAAATCATATGAGTCACGTCGTGTGCTTTTGTACCTAAGAACATGTGCGATATCTCATGAAAATATATTTACAAAACACGATATTTTCCATAAATGACGTCGAAAGCTGACGACATTTTCATAGCAAATGTGGAATTTTATTCCGTATTCGCTATGAACATTTCGTCATCTTTCGAAAATACAGAAACTATTACTGTTTCAGTAAATATATGTCCTAAAAATCGCACAGTCGTGCTGTTAGGTACACAATTACATGGCATGTATCATATATTGTTTTTAACCTACATTACCACAATTCAACTTGATCTACTGTCTGTTTCACGAAAAATGCCCAAATTCTACGGCCATATAAGTTATAACCAACGCAAAAACAATATTCATTTCGGTGATATTAAATTAAAGGAAATTTAACAATGAGCCTTCTTTTTATTTCGTGAAATTTCTGATCAAATATTGATTTTATTGCGAAAAAACAATTTCCCCATGTTTAAAGTTCATAGACATCTTCACAAACTCGGAGTGAAGATTTCTATGGGGATTTAATATGGACATTTTTAGAATTTCAGAAATACTGGACCGATTTTCAAAATTGAACTTTGGTTTTCTTAGTTATATCATTTCTAATCTATCTAGCCAGGTTTCGGAGTCAATTTCAAACATTTTCGTTTTCCGACTCCTCCAACTCTCCTCCACCTCATTTCCTCCCATATTAAATTCCCATAGATAAATGAATTTTTCGTAATGAAACCAATATTTGACCAAATTTCTGGAAATAAAAATAAGGCTCATTCTTAAATTTCGATAAAATTTAATATTAAAAAAATACTGTTTTTGTATTGTTTATATGGCCGTAACATTTGGGCAGGTCTCGACATAGCCTCGCTTCTTGTGAAATCAGTAAACTCGTTTTAATAAATATCATGTTATTAAATCATCACTCATGTAAGATCCTATATGAGCATGCTTGAAATCAATCAGTTCGATTGTGTAACTCGTGATTAAAAACCTTCACAATTACGGGCCATGGACGGCCTTGAAGAAAAGTGGACTTTCGACATTGCATTTTGCATTATTCATATGTCAGTGCTTGGAGACGTTAAACACTTTTTGTTGACTTGCAATTGAAAATACATGGTCTGTTCCACGTGTTTTCACGTACGCAAGATTAACGCATGCAGTAGTGTAATACATGTAACTCGTGTTATCCGACACATTGCCACATTTTACATGTGAACTCCAACCCGGCTGACTGTTGAAGATGACTATTTCTATGATGGTAAACACGTGCCAATACATTTATTAAACTAAATTCTGGAGAAATATGAAGAATATGCGGGATGACTAATACGTTATTGTGATTCTGCAAAGTCAATATGGTGTCATATTGATTGCGTAGAAGCACAATAACTTATACTATTGATTCTTAGAAGCAATATATAACGGGTGTTTCATTGATGGAATGACGCTAAGGGCAGATCCTGATCAGACTGCACAGGCTGATCTGGATCTACACTGGTCGCAGAAACCATTTCACAGGTCACAACCGCATATTATGACAATGCATGTAGTAGTATAGAGGGAGTCAAAATGATACCACCTAACGGTGGCATCATTTCTCCACCCTCTATACTACTCCACCACCCCCAAAAAATCAAAAAAATAGTTAACGATGAAATTGTCTCCCACCAACCACGAAATATTCAAAATTGGTGTCATAAATACATCATGTTTTTTTCACGTCCAATTGAACATATAAATTTAATAGGTTATAAAATATTATAACAAAATGGATAATAAAATACACAACGAATTGGACGTTTATAATGATTTGGATGAAGGATTTTACGCTGTTGTTTCTACAGTATTAAAACACGGTAAAATGACAATACTATGTGATATCGAATACATGAAATATCAGCGTAATTTATTACGCTGCGATAAAAACGTTGCATTTACAATATTAAACCGGCAATTATGTCGCCGGTATAAGTATCAAATTTATATAATGAAGCGACTAAATAGGATCGGAGAAACACTACCGAAACATTATCAAACTAATTTTATAAAACAGTTTAAAATCAAAGATTCGTTTACGGATATGCGTTTCTACAATATCGCTTTTAACGAAGAAATTGGAAAATTATTAGAAGAAATTGAAAATTATTGAACAGAACTAATTTATGTTATAATCACACCAAGCAGACGACAATGTTCCAATTACACGTGTTATGAACATGTAAATTATTTAGGTGTCCATTTTATAGAGAGATTACACGATTAGGTCTATCGCGTATAAAGATATTAATAATTTGTAAAAATTAAAAAAAAAAAATAGCAAAAGCCTCCACTCGTGCACAACACCCCCAGCGACTGGGCAGATTTCTAGCCGGCACCCAGCCACTGGGGTGTTGGGACCTTTCTTAAGCCCACGCATCTGTTGGCTCACATTCTGGGTCGCCTTGAACCCCATTGCCAATTCCTCTATTAAGAGAAACCAGCGAAGTAAGACGAGCCTATGTGTGAATTTGGTTTCCGAAATTGCAAAGCTCTTAGGCAGAAATCTTTTAGGCCGGCACTTTGAGCTACACAATTACATCGCCAAATACACACATATGCATAGACTGCTACCATTAAACAGACGAGACGGACGTCATACCGGATCAACAACATAGCACACACGAGATGAGACCAATTGTTGTAAGGTCAACAAACATATATATACTCATCAGTTTCCTATACAACATACAAATGGTGTGCATATTATAATTATTTATTAATACCTATTGGCGAAAGAAAACATGATGGTTCGTTATTTTGTTAATTTTATAATTAATTTTATATTTTTTTTTAATAATTTAAAGCTGAACACTCCCTATTATTACATAGTAATTAATTTATGTTGTAACGACAATGTTTCAATTACACGGGTTATGGCCCATGCGTAAATTGATAGCCGAGGTAAACAGAGCCGATAATTCTCAGTGAAAAACACATGTTGTATAGGTATGTAAATTTGTTTACTGCACCAATATAATTTTGAAAAAATTAGGAAAATTAAGAATTTTTTTTTTTTTTAAATTATTATTTTTATTTTATTTATTTTTTTTTTTTTTTTTTTTTTTTTTTTTTTTTTTTTTTTTTTTTAATTATTTTTAGTAGTATAGAGGGTGGTATCATTTTGACTCCCTCTATACTACTTTTTTTTAAATTTTTTTTAATTATTTTATAATGGTGCTGTAACATTTCCTCCGACTTTATTTCCAAGTTTTACCCTAAATTTATCCCAATCAGTACACTCAATTTTTGGCATGGTGGCGCGCGCCTTGATCCTTATATCATTTTTTAATTCTTCATATCTCCCCATTTCTTCCACCACGGATTCAAACTCTAAATTTGATATTTTCTTATCGGCCAACGCTTTGGACACCATAACGTCGATGCTATTTTTCTCTTGACCTAGCGAGAACGGATATTCTATCATGTTTTCTACTTTTTTTCTCGAGTTTTCCACCCGCCGCCCTAATTACCATTACAAAGTGTTCCAGATAAAACGGTAATTCCACTCAAAACCCCTGCAAGTGGAATCATTACAATTGTAGATAGCGTTGCAGCAGTCCCCGCCCCACACAACACAGAAACACTTGCCAGAACCGTACTAGATGCTTCAGCTATGTTTGCCGCGCGCCTATATTTATTAGAGTGTCTTTTTCTATTTGCACATTCTCTAACTAAAAATATCCTGCATAGCGACGATATTATTCAACCTAAAATCTGAACTTTTTTCGTTAATTGAATACAGTGTTGGTGGAGTTGAATACAGTGTTGGTGGAGTGGTATTGAGAGTTGGATACAGTGTTGGTGGATCGGTATTGACAATTGGAAGCGGTGATTCGTTCATAGTTAAATTTATTTCAATATATTAGTATTTACACAATAAGTTCAATTAACAATGAGACAATAGTGGAAGAACTCTCTGAGTCACCGATTTTCGTAACAAAGTTAATAACACTACCTTGGGAAAGTCTAATTCGATCATCACCGGAGAACGAAACCACCGTCGAACTATCTCCAGAGATTTTAGTGACTCCAACCCCCCGTTCTTCCCCATCTACTACAATATTTATCGCGACCGCGCCCACAGGTTTACCATTAGCATTAAACCGAGCAGACCGCCATTTGGATAACTTCACCTGCAGCTGTCATAGTGTATCCCCCATATTTATTACTCGCTTTGGCACCGGACGAATATTCATAGTGCCCCACAACCAATGGGCCCCGCTTCTCAGCCCAAACTGTTATGACACGTTTTGGTGTTTTCATTGTTTTCACTATTCCGGCAAGAGCATTGTTTGCGTTATATGCCTCAGTACGAATCTCATAAGAGGCCTCCTCAAGAGCTTTGGTCGCGGCTATACGATCATGTTTCAGTTTATCGGTTATCTTTTCATCTAGTTCAGTAAGTGTCGCTTCTCTGTTGATAGAGTCCTCTGAGCGCAACACCTCATAAGCCTTCGTAAGGTCCGCCTGGTGGCCTTCTAAGGCTTTATCAATACCCGACCGGGTCTCTTTTTGAAATTCGGTTATTTTTTCATCTAGTTTAGTAAGTGTCGCTTCTCTGTTGATAGAGTCCTCTAAGAGCAACACCCTATAAGCCTCCTTAATATCCGCCTGGTGGTCTTCTAGGGCTTTATCAATACCCGTTCGGACTCCATCAAGATCAAACCGGGTCTCTTTTTTAAATTCGGTTATTTTTTTGTTTTTTTTCATATAGGTCAGTAAGTGCCGCTTCTCTGTTGAGAGAGTCCTCTGAGCGTAACGCCCCATAAGCCTCCGCAATGGCCTCTTTGTGGTCTTCTCGGACCCCCTCAACCCCAGACCTGGTCTCTTTTATAAATTCGGCTATTTTGCCGTCTAGTTCGGTAAGTGTCGCTTCTTTGCTGTGAGAGTTCTCTAAGCGCAACGCATCATAAGCCTCCGCAATGGCCTCTGCAAGGTTAGACTGGTGGTCTTCTCGGACTTTATCAATACCCGACCGGGTCTCTTTTCGAAATTTGTTTATTTTTTTATCTAGTTCAGTAAGTGCCGCTTCTCTGATGAGAGAGTCCTCTGAGCGCAACACCTCATAAGCCTTCGTAAGGTCCGCCTGGTGGTCTTCTCGTGCTTTCTCAATACCCGACGTGGCCTCATTTCGAAAATCGATTATTTTCCCGTCTAATTCAGCAAGTGTAGCTTCTTTGCTGAGAGAGTCTTCTAAGCGCAACACCCCATAAACCTCCGTAATGTCAGTCTGGCGGTCTTCTCGGGCTTTATCAATCCCCAACCGGGCCTCTTTTCTAAATTTGTTTATTTTTTTACCTAGTTCGTTTAGTTCCGTATGCGTTTCTTCACGACTTTGTGTATTCACAGCCAGGGCATATTCTCTAAGTTGTGATAGTAGACTCTTGTGAATCTCGTCCGTGGCCCTCGATATAGTTCTATTAATCAAGGCCTTTGTTTTTTGGGTAGTTAAAAAGTCGCCCTCTGTCGGGATGAATCCCCCTTCTGCAGGTTCCAAATTATTTGAATTTGTCACCCAATCGGAAGAACTACCTGGTCCGTATATACTCATAATGTTGATAATATATATTACGAACATGCGTTTAATTCTAATTTTCTTAAAATTAATTAATTTGAAATTTCTAGGACGACCGAAATCGGGTAATCGTTCTTCAACTCTCGCCCTTTATCATCAAGAATATAAATCTTCAACTCGTGGATGTGTCCCGATTCCAAAACTTTCATCTCTGGGTGTGGGAAGTCTAACGTTACAGTCTCGCCATAGAAACAATCGCTGGCGGGCACAGTTTTCAGTAATGTGCTGGGGGATCCGTCTATCGTGTTGTACGATGTGTTCACCCGATCCAGGTGCACCCTGAGAGTTTTCGTGACGGCGAAGTTTATGGGGTGGGGTATCGCCGCGGTGCACTCCCATGGGAAGACAAACATCAACGGGGTACTAAACCCTTCATCCTCGTCGTAAGGGGGTGCAAATTTAAATCCTAACATTGAGGCCAACCCCCGGGAGATCTCTAATTTTTTATCAACGGACAATGTCGCAATCCCCGTGGCTTTTGAGACTGTGAGAGTGACATTATCAGGCATATTCGTCGCGATTAAAGCTTGGAGATCTCCGAAACCCCAAAGGCCAGGAAGTAATGAGACACTTGATTCCGAATGCGTCTCTCTACTTCTGCATGACTATCGGCGTCCTCTAGATCTAAAGGATCTAAGGGTCTGATATACTCGTACGTTTTGAGGTTTTTCCACCCGACCGTGAAGGTGATTGATCTAAGGCCTGGCCTACCGGCGTTTTCCGCAGCAGTTGTCTATTAATTTTTGAAGTTCACAACTCCCTTTTTGAACATAGTTATAGTAGCAAACATAATAATA